>JAIUZE010019728.1:0-29336 GCA_022085475.1 Heliosperma pusillum
TCTAAAAGGATATATTTTCTTATTTAAGTGAAGTCACTTCTTTAGAAAATACAATCCTTGAGCAGCCAACATTCTCACGTTTAATTGAACAAGTTTGAGCTTTTATTTTCTTGCAAAATTCTTTGAAAAACTTGTTAATTTTTCTTGGCTTAAAATATCAAGGTGCTCTTAGTCAAGTCATCTCTTAGGTTGTATTGTTCTCCATTGTTCTATTTTGTGAACCATATAAGGAGACAAAAGATTTGTAATTTTCAGACTTGTGAGTGAGAGATTTAGTTGGGTACGGGGTTGTACTCGAGTCGCACGATCGGGTTGATCGTGGGGGTCTTCTTTGTAATCAGGTTGATTTATAAGGAAGATATTAATAAGAGAGATAGTGGACGTAGACCTTTAGAGAGTAGGTCGAACCACTTAAAAATCGTTGTGTTCTTCTTTTATTTGCTCGTTACTTTTCATTCTCATATTTAATCTCGTTTGATGATTGGTCAGAATCAGTACTGCACAGAATTCACTGTTTTAAACAGTCTGCTGAACTGTTTAATTTGCCTGTGTACTGTTTCTGCATCGATCAGTTTCGAGTTGTGTGTTTTTAATTTTTAAAAAGGTACTTAATTCACCCCCTCCCCCTCTTAAGTATTGGATCCATAAACTCAACAATTGGTATCAGAGCCTCGTGCTCTTGATTGCTTTACCGCAAAGAGTTTGATCCTTTTGAGTTTATTTTTCCTTCTTTTATTTTTAAATGAATTCCAGTTCCGTCAAATGTCCTGTCTTCGATGGCACGGACTATGGCTGGTGGAAAAATAGAATGATGAATTTCATTCAAGGAACAGATTACGAGTGTTGGGCAATCATTGAAAATGGCCCTCTTGTTATTATGAACACCGATGCAAATGGTGTTGAAAGTCCTAAAGCAAGTGAGGCCTACACTGCCAATGACTATAAGAAGGCAGAAAAGAATGCTCGAGCAATATCCCTTTTACAATCCGGTCTTATAAATGAGGAGGCTGGCCGTATTTCTGGTTGTAAGACGGCTAAGCAAATTTGGGATACTCTTGAGTTACCCCACGAGGGAACGTTGCAAGTGAAGAAACTTTGTATTGATCTCTTAATGTAAGAATACGAGGCCTTCAAAATGCAAAAAGATGAATCGATTAAAAGCATGTCTTCCCGATTTCCAAGCATAACTAATGAACTTTCAAATCTTGGTCGCTCCTTTCAAACTGAGGACATTGTCCGTAAAATTTTAAGAAGTTTAACAAAGAGATGGCTAGCTAAGGTCACGGCCATTGAAGAGGGCAGGGACTTAACCACTCTCATCTATGAAGCCTTAATGGGATCTCTTATGGCACACGAAATAGCTCTTGATAATGATGGCGAAGAGAAACCCAAAGCTAAGGGTCTGACCTTGAATGCCTTCTCAAGTGATAATGAAAGTGATCTTGAGGAGGAAGTTGTCAAGTTGTCTAGAAAAATTGCTAATATGACTAAAAGAGAAAACCAAGAAAATCCCAATAGTAAAAATCCCAAAAAGTATGGTTCATCTTCTCGTTCTATGTCTAGATTTGGGTGCTTCAGGTGTGGTGATCGTGATCACCGAATTAAGGATTTTCCCAAATGGGAAGAGGAGAAATCCATGGATAAACGTGAAAAGAAAAAGCAAGAGTACAAACGTGCAATGGTTGCTGCAGTTTGGGGTGAATCCGATTCTGATGACGAACCCATGAAAGATGAACTAAAAGATCAACTTTTTCTCAGATCTACCATCAAACCACAACCACGACGCAAGGCTTATGATGATTCTCTTAGGTGTCTCATGGCTCACTCAAATGCTTCCGATAGTGAATCTGAAGACGAGGTATGTCTCTCTAATCTCAAAATTCAAATTAGATCTTTATCTAAGGACAAAATTGTGAGATTGCTTGATGAGACTTTGGACACTAAGCTATGAACAAAATAAGCGTCTTGATGCATTGCAATTTGAAATAGAAAGCATTGCGGAGGAGAACATTCATTTAAAGCGTGATCTGAAGAATATGACAAAACGAACAGTCGACCAGACTGTTTATTCTGAACTTACTGCTGAAAACGAGTCACTTGTTAGCAAGATTCATGATTTAACTAAGGAACTGAACGAGAAAAAATGTATTCATGCTAAAAGTTCAACCTCTTATTCTGATATCCATGCTAGCTTTGATAGATTAAATGTTGACTACGGTATTCTTCTTGACAAGAACATAAAAGTACTTAGGAAAATTGAAAATCTTGAAACTGACCTAAGTAATGCTCAAAATGTTTCTCCTAAATGGAAAGGAAGCAATAATGTCCTTGACTTCCTGGTTAGTCAATCTAGTAATTCAAATAAGCTTGGATTAGGATATGAGTCTTGTTCAAACCCTAAGCAAAACGGTTCTCAATACCGTACTGTTTAGGTTCCTGAACAGAAATTAAACACTCCTCCTGACTGTTTAAATCAAAAAAATTTGGTACTACTTGTTTCAAAAAACGTGAACCCTATGAACGAGACTTTCGTAAGCGTAAATATGTGGGCCTACCTGAATACACCATATGCAAATTTTGTGGGAAAACAGGACACATATTTAATGCTTGTAAGAAGCGGTTAGGTTACTTGGAACAAAATTGTAAGATTGTCAAGAAAATGTGGATTCGAAATGACTTATTAGCACAAGTGACTAACCAAAAGGGACCCAAGTTAATTTGGGTACCCAAGTCCAAAGTATAATCTTTTTTGCAGGCTAAAGTGAGAGGGAGCAACATGCATTGATCAAAATAACTTTCGTTGCTCAAGGTGCATATGAGACGATGTTTTTGACCTCTCACAAAGAGCCTACAAAGTTGAGGTGTGATACATGAATTGGTAAGATGTTTCAAGTTTATTCACACTTCAAGAAAGAATGATGAAGAAAAAGAACAAGAGATAGCCCACGAGAACTTGATGAGCAAAACCAGAAGCGTTTTAAACAGTCCACTAGACTGTTCTCATAGAAGCGATCTCAAGTTCAGGGGGAATAGAACAGTCAATGACATTGTTCAATCAGACATCCGACAGTTCAAAGGAATTAAATAAGACGAGCTAAATCAATTTGAACGGAGCAAAGTATGGCATTGGAATCACGACCAAAAGATCGTTTCGTCATATGAACCAAATGGGCAAGCCAACGATTATGGGATTACGGTATGATTATTATTTGTGTGCCTATTCTTTGTGATAACATGAGTACAATTAATATTTCATAAAATCCCGTCAATATTCTAAGACAAACTTTCTACGTGACATTGTAGAAAAAGGGAACATTTGCTTAAAATTTTGTAAAACCAAAGATCAGTTATCCGACTTTTAATTACTAAACCTTTAGCAATGGAACAATTTGAGAAACTCTGATTGGAATTTGGTCTATTAAACTGTAGCTCGTAGTTAATGATCCACTAAAATTTTCCTTTATGAGTGACCAGAAAAAGAGTTGTTGTGTCATTAAGTTGGTAATTCTCCATTAGTTATGGAACATGGTTGTAGTTTGCCTAGTCTGGTCCTCTTCTCATAGACTAGTAACAGGTTTGACAATTCGGTGTTTGTACTTAACTTGCATATCCACTTTGTTCTCAAGTAAAGGCAAAATCCAAATAACCCAAAGATAAGCCAAAACAACCCAGAACTTACCAAATCAAAATTGGACAGTCCTCTGCACTGTTCAGTTGAGAACCCAGAACCCAAACCTTGTTTTACCAAAACCTATCTACAATAGATAGGAAGCACCAAATCAATTTGCCTAACCATTTAACCTACAACCCAAAACTAATTTATACCTTCATCACCTAATTGATTTTGGTTTGAGTATATTGCACTTGAGTTTCTTTTATTCGCGACATTTTTCATACGATAATGATATTTGCACATGTTTTCATCTTTCACTTTCATCGGGGATTTTTGATGATGCTATAACTTTTTATGGAGATTCTCATTACAATATAAGTTCTTATGAGAAATAAGAGAGTGCTCAAAAAACAATGATGGAAAAAAAAGTGTTGAAAAAAAAAACAAAGTGAAGAAAGGCGAAAAAAAAAAAAAATGAGCACTATGTGATGATTTAGTTAATTCCTCATTGATTTCACATCTCCTACGTTTTTCATGTTCTTCAAAACTCCATATACATATATCTTGATCTTTTGCTACAAAAATTCTTTCACGAAGTTTAGATAACTCATGTAATCTTTATACTCATATTCAAAGTCAATTCTAACATAATCACATTAACATAAACCCTCCCTTACCTTTCCTAACTTGCCCTTCCTCGACCTATCCCTTTAAATCAGCCTAACCCATATATTGCCTTTTCTTTTTTGTGGATGTGTTTGTATATGGTGCTCTCGTTGGTTGTTTTGAACTAGTTATTATGATGTCTATGCGGACTGTGTGTCGGTAGCTATTTCCTTGTCTTTGTGACAATGGTTGTGCGTTGACTATTTTGACTCTCTTTCTCTTTTTGATGATGTCAAGAGGGGGAAATAGTGGTGGATCTCGTACATGGTGGATCTCGTACCTAGTAGCTACTAATCTTTAGACCTTTAACTATGAAGTTTTCCTCTTAGCGTTTCAAAAAACTAAAGGTTCATTTCAACTATGCTGATCTTAGACTGTTTCCTATTTCTATCCAATAGTCATGATTATTATTGTCTTACTAATCTTGATGTTCTTGTTTTGAGGGGGAATATTTGTCAATATGGACTTGCCATCATCAAAGGGGGAATTTGTTGCATTGTGGTTATTGATGATGACAAGTCCTCGGCTATTAACGTGTGTGATTGCATTGTGTATGTTTAGGAATGTTTGCAGGATACAAGAACGACGTCAAAGAATTGAAGATTTGAGAACCGACGTTCAGTTTTGAGTCTAATGGTGTAAGGATGATTGACCTTGAGCATAAGTCATTAGAGCTGATTTAAACAGTTGCACAAACTGTTTAAATCAAGTCTAACTCTTGATATGTAAAAACGCTGAGTTTTTGTTTCTCAAAGTATTTTGAGTAAATTTCTAAAAGATTTTTTCTGAAATGGTTTTACGTATAAACATATTTTTGACATATTTCTTCTGTTTGAAAGAGGTATCAAAAAGATTGTTTATTTGGAAAAGTTATCTTTTTGATTTTAGGAAAGATATTGTCAAAATATAATAGTCCCTCCAATTCATCTTTATTTTGTTGGAATTTGTCTCAAATTGACATCATACTGAGGATGACTTGAAATATTATACTAGTATGATAAATAAGATATCCATATTGAGGATGACTTGAAATATTATAGAAAGCAATTTAGTCATTTGTATTTAAGACTATATTATTTACTTATTCTAATATTGAAAATACAAACGATAATTAATACAAATAATTTTATGAAATCTCTCATCTCAAATTCCAAGGTTGTTCGACAATCCAAGACCGGAACTGGAATCAACAAAGAATCCAGGACAGGGATCGATTTGTCTTTACAAAACCACCTTTTCAAATCTCGGTCCCTTGGACTGGATTAAGTAAACTTGCAATATTTTTGTTAAACAATAATTTAAGGGAAAAAAATCAAATAAAAATAATTTTGCTCTTTTCGGTTCGGACCGTAAAAAAAGCAGACCTGTACTAGAATTTTTTATTTTTATTCATCCAATTTGGTAGATTTTGGTTCGAACCCGCTTTTTCACACCCCTAATACTTAAGATGCGAACGATAAATAGTACAATTAATTTTATATAATCTCCCATCTCAATTTTTTAATTTAAACTATAGTAACCCACATGCCCACAAGAGTGATAATTTTACCCCTAATAAGAGGCCATACTATATTGGGATTTCTCTAGGGAAAAACATGACCATCATCATAAAAGGGAACCTTGCTTCTCTAGTGTAAAACTCAAAACTGTTAATAAAACTGAAAACGTACAAGTACAAGACTACAAGTGTACAAGCATTGTTCATAAATATAGCAAGGACAAGTATTAAAAATTGAAGGTTGACGCATGTCTTATAACATGTAAAAACGGGTCAATCCAAGTCGTTTTCGGAGTGTAAGAGCAAAGGATATGTGTGTCTTTATCATAAACAAATTTATGTCTTCTGACTTTAGTTTGGATTTGTTTATAAAAAGTCTACTCTTTCTTTTGTTTTCTGACCAATTTACTTCAATTTGGTGAATCCGTGAATGTTGTCAAGTGGCCCATTTTTTTTTTTTTTTTTTTTTTTTTTTAACACTAAATGTTGTCAGTTTAACGGTCCAATGCCATAGGCCAGTTTTTTTGTCAGCGTTTTTTTGGTCTTTAAATTTGTTCCTTCCTCTTAAGTCAAAGCTTTGAGTACTATGAGTAGGCCATGTTTTCCCTTTTCATGTTTTAACCTCATAATCAAAACGTTGGAAAGTGTGAGTTGAATAATTATTGGCCGTCTTAAGGTTATGGCGAGTCAAATACGATCAAATTAAATGTGGTGTGTAGACAACTGTTTCGGTATTTTTTAGGCAATTTTTTAGGCAATAAGTGAGATTATTTGGTATAACGTATTTGACTCTTCTTAAATTTAAAACGATAGTACATGTCTTGAATGAGAACTTGTGTGGAAAGATTTAGGAATATACTCTCTTTGACCAATTAATACTTCTACTTCCTCCATTCAACTCCGCTCTACCAAAAAAAAATTTCACGTTTGCCGAGACGTGTTTTACGCGGTAAATATCGTTAGCTACGTGTTTGCAAAAATTATAAAAGTTGGATATTAATATTGTACTCGTAAAGACGAATCAAACAAGATCACACATGAATATATTTTCACTTATATATTGAGAGAAATTTGCAATTAGATGCCGACTCATAAATAGTGTGCAAAAATGAAAGTGTTAGAGTGAAGTTGAAGGAAGTATGTCTTAAATATTTATTTGTATTTGAGTAAAATACTCGTCACAAAGAAAAGAAATGACAAATAAATGAATTGGATGTCCAGTTTGTTAAATTAATTCCTAACTGATTTTGAGCAGAAGTTGACCAAAATTAAAACCGATTATGAGCTCAGTACAACAGGTAGAATAATAGTGGAGAGATTAATTTATAAGGAATTAGATTATTCATCATATCACCAATTGATTTAAGGATGAAACATCATTTGCTTATGGGCTGGTCTCATACACCTAATTCTATAACCCCGTTGCGGAAAATTCAACAATATTTGTTAAGTATTTTATATTTGCATTTATTGTAAGATTTAATTGATTCTAATAGTGAAAAAAGTAAGTAAAATAATGGTTGAACTCGAGTCATTTCCAAGTTTTAAACTTTTTACGCTCGGAGAATTTCGAGTCGATTCCATACTCAAACTCAATTTGCTGAGTTGATTTTTATGTCTACCCCATCTCGAGCGCAAATCGACTTGGTTACACCTGTCGATCCATGGTGTAAAAAGAAAAACTATACATTAGCACTTTAAATGATTTTTTTCCATGATAGGTGAAACCCTAATAATATTAAAAATTCAACATAGTTGCCAAATGACGAACGCTCATTTTTAACGGTAAAGAGCACTTCTACATCAATTTCAAATCTAAAAACCAATGAACATGCATGCACCCATGCATCGTGCCATGTTGATAACTTGATACTAGTAGATTTCGTATAACTTGGCTACAAATAAATCTACAATAACAATCCCTCCTTTTTTACACTTTATATCAACTTGGAGTACTAATTCTCTGACCCTTCGCATTTAACTATGGACATTTATCCAAGCATAGGTTTACACCTTTAAACAACATACCATCAAATTATCACCAAGTCTGGCTTAAGACGGGTATATCCATCTAAAACTTTAAACGGGTCAAATAATAGCAAGTGAAAATAATAAAGACAAAATTTTTGGCATTTTCTAGACAACTACTGGGAGTGATTTGGTATGTATTTGACCCGTGTTAAACTTAAGACGGATAATGTCCGTCTTTGAGAATTTGTGTTAAGTTATAGGAGTAAATACTGTTTTTTCTTAAGCACTTGATATTCCGGTCTCCAAGTTGAATTGTAATTTATACTCTCACATACTCAGTTTGGCTAGCTAATAATGCGAGCAATAATGTTGAAAATGGAACGGAGGAGTGGGCTACGCTGTTTTCCATTACGTGTTGGTGGATTTGGCGGTGGCGCAATAATATTGTATTCGGTCGTGACCATAATAGTCCGATAGACATTCGACAATTTCTCTATACCCAACTTGAAAATACTAGGAGAGCTCTTGATAGATTTTCATTATTTTCACCACTCCCGGCAACGGCTTACAAGGAGGTCTTCATAAGGTGGTTGCCTCCCCCTCATGGGTGGATTCTTCTAAACACGGACGGAGCGGCCAAAGGTAACCCGGGTCAAGCGGGATGCGGAGGGTTATTCCGAGACGAGACAGGAGATTTCTTATCAGCCTACTTCTTCTCAGGCGGAGTGTGCACATCAATGAAGGCCGAAATGAAAGCACTTCTTGTAGGCCTGGAAGTTGCCAAAGAGCAGGGATTTACAAAGCTCTTGATTCACATGGGTAATCAATCTTGCGTTCGTCTCTTATCGGAAGATCAACTAACAAGCAATAACCTCAAGTTTGTGGTCCGTAGGTGCAAAGAGCTTATTAGCAATACAGGTTGGGAAGTAAGAATCAGTCATGTTTATCGAGAAGCTAATCGAGCTAGCGATTGGTTAGCCAATCAAGGGGTATTTGCTAGTACTTCTACGACCATCCTAGAACATCCACCGGCGGAATTGCGATCCATCATCCGTGAAGATATCTTCGGGGTGGCCTTGCCCCGTCTAGTAGCTGCTTAGTATCGGGATTTCCCTCTTTCTGTACCAAAAAAAAAAAACATACTCACAATTTATTATAATATCATACAATAATCCAAACTATAACCAAAATCAAGTCGATCTAGTTTCAAGAAAGCCTTCAATTTCAATTTATATTCCTCGTGTAACCCCAATAGTCATTTGTGTTTTTTTTTTTTATTCTGATTAACGGGTATTTAATTTAAGGTAAATAAATAATTGAGATAAAAATAGTAAAATCCAAGAGTTGTGAAAATATTATCTTAGATTAAGTACAAAATGGCTCTATTTTGTAATCAGCGAATTAATTTCAACATAGTAGATTGCAAAACCATATTTTAAATGACATACGGATTCCTTTATTAGAAGAATCACTTTAAGTGTTCAGTAATTAACAAATTAGTATTAGCAGATCATTAGTTTTCTTTGAAAGATTGGAGTATATTTTCATATTTTAGAATATGCTAACGATTATGTATGTTGGGTAAGTAACATATTGTAAAACTCAAATTGACATATTAATTTGCAAACATAATAAGAGGCTTGAATATGTTAAAACTTTACCAATATACGAAGTATTGTTTACTATATACCCCTAAAAGGTTGAAATTAATCAAGGGTTCAAACTCGACCGACCCTTATTTATTTTTGTGCATAAGCCAAAAATAACAGTAGGTCTTGCTTAACACGGGTCGGATCTTACAACGGGTATTTTGTGAGAGGAAATGGGTAGAGGGGAGAAGGTGAGCTCCCCCCATGTGCTCTCCACTCACCCTTGATGAGTATTTTGTGAGAGAATATGGTATCCGTCTTAAGCTTAAGACGGATACCTCCGTCTGAAATAAGAATTTGTGCAAAAACAAATATAGAAACCACACAAATACGAGTAATCAATTATTGAATTCTTTTTTTTTTCCACTAAGAATTATGGGAGAATATGATACGGTTCCCTATCCTTGATGTTAGCCCATCACGATTGTAGTGGAGTGACACGAATATATGCCTCTCTTTCTCAACCCTTTTTAACTTTGAGCATCTAGGATTAGGCTATGTTTATCGGGGTCTTAGAGTGGGTATGAGGAAAAGTCTTATGCTAAGATTTGTAGAGTATGAAGCCAATCTCACGTTAAAGCCATTGAGACTGCGTATGAGTATGAGAGTGGGTCTTGGAAATCCAAGACCCATTTTGAGACTTGTGAATAGTGAAAAGTGCAATATTTTATCAATTTAGATAGACAATACTACAATTAGCTAATTAAATAAAATGTTTACTAACCTTAATTATCTTCGATAAAAAAAACTGGTAGTATTTGACCCGTCTTAAGCTTACTACGGTTATTGTGCGTCTTAAACTTAAGACGGATATTGTCCGTCTTAAGCAAGAGTTACTCACAAATTCTCATTTAAGACGGATGATTTGATATTTATTTGATCCGTCTTAACCTTTAGACGGATACCACCCGTCTTAAATGAGAATTTGTGTTAATAATTCTATCTCGTCTTTCTAAATTTTCATGTTTAGTTTTGTTTTATGCGTGTGTTTAGTTTGAAATATAATTTCATTTTTTATATATACGGTAATTAAAAAATATGTCACAACTCACAAGGTTTTTTTGTAATGTTTTGTTTTTTTAATTGTAATTATTCAAATTAATAAATAAATGTAGATATTGAATTAAGTAAATAAAAAGTTAAATAAGTTAAATAAAAAGTTGATGTGACAAAGTCTGAAACGAGTCTGGGGTTAAAGTGTATTTTTTGAGTGAGTCTGAGAGTGTGTGAGTCTGAGTCTGAAGAATAAATTGTTAATGGAAAGCTGAGGTGACAGAGTCTGAAGTCTCAAAGTGAGTCTGTGGATAAACTTAGTCTTAGTGAAGTAAGAACTATACACTATAGCGTATCTAATACTCTCTTTTAGTCGGTCATTTATTCCCTCTTTTCTTATTGGATAAGTCGGGTTTTTTTTTTCTCTTTCCTTTTTTGGATGTGGAATTGTATATTTTGTGTGGTCTAAATTCATTTGTATGTGGGGTAATATGTTTTGTATGATGCATATTCATTTTCTTAATTTTTATGTAAAAGGAAAAGATGAATAAATGAGTAACCAGGAAACAGTATATAAATACATCAATCATACACCATACAACTATATATATTAATATATATATGTGCAACAAAGCAACTACTTTTGTTGTCTCATAATATTATAATAATGCATGTAATTAATGTACACAATATACGTAGTATTATTAAACTGAAATAAAGTCCACTGTTTTGCACTATGGAAGCATCTTATGTTTTGAACTAGTTAGGTCGTTATCATTAGTTTAATGACTATGTTTTTTTTAGTGTAAAAGTATACAGTGAACTAAAGAATAATCTTAGTAATATTGTTGGTTCTGTGTTATGTTGTTGTGCCATATTACTATGCACCTTAGAAAGTGTATGAGAGTTGACATATAAATATAAAATTTGGATTTTCTGATATTTATCGCATGGATACGTCTGTGTTCCAATAAAATATCGAGATCTTAAATATAAATGTACAAATGTAGTTTATTTTAAGTTTTTAAGGTTTATGACCAAAACTAAAACCCATGTTCCCCTGCTACAGTCTTAGACACCCCTGATGTATGATGTATCGAGTACTACTTTTAGATCTCATGTTAAAGAAACTTATATGAAATCTGCTATACAAATTAGACATTAATTTTAATTGAAATTCTCATATAAATATATACTGTATTTCATAAAGAGTACATAGTAATATTTAATCATAAACTCTTAGAGGTATTGAAAAGAAAAATGATTATTTCAAAATATGAGAACCATTGATCTATAAAAGGTACAAAACAACACAAATTCTTGTTTGTGACGGGCAGTATCCGTCATAAGCTTGCGACGGGTACCACTTTCCCTCACAAATGACCCATTTAAGGGAAAAGGGGAAGCACATGGGGGTGCCCCACATGTTCCCTCTACCCATTTTGTTAGAGGAAAAACCCTTCGCAAGGTCCGACCCGTCACAAGGGAGACCTACTGACAAAACAAACACTTGCAAATATTGATAATAAAGATATAATTTTTGGTATATTATTCGAGATAATATATATAGTAATTTGGTATATATTTGACATGTTTTAAAATATAATAATTATTATATTGTGTCTTAAAGTTAAGAGGATATAATGTTCCATCTTAAATAAAAGGGTAAATGCCTAAATGGGATGTGCAACTTGTACGTAGTAGATTTATTGCACTGAGATATCGAGTGACTGATAGGATAGTTATGACTTTGGAGTAGGTACCCATGTGGCACACGAGTCAAGCTCAAGTTCCTATCAACGGTTTAGATTTAATTCGGCATAGATCGGTTGGTTGTAAATTAATTTGAATAAGAAAAGGTAAATGAATTAAAAAATATATATAATATAATATGGGTATATTAAAGAGGAAATAGAGAGAAATAAATGGAGATCGAGGAACCAAATTGGTGACAGACACTACAAGGAGGGATATTGAGCTCTTTGATCGTCTAACATTCTAACACAACTAGTGATTATAAGATCTGCTTTGTGTTACCTGTTAACTAATCGTGATGGTTCCACCTCTTAATTATAAAAAACTTTTGAGGGAAAACTACAAATTGTTATCTTAAAAATATGGACGTAACAAGTTAAACTAAAGTCTTGTCTTTTAAATTAATGGGATAATCTACTAGGCAGAATTTGTAATCAAGCTCTTCTATAAGATTGTCTCGCGGTTTGACTACATATACCAAATAAACGCTATTTATGCATTTTCTTATAGTATCGATTCTAACCACAATCTGTACTCAGTGTACTCAGTAGACTGTAGGTGTCTTATACTCCTATATACAGTCACCATTTTAGGATAAGATCACACACAAAGAAATGCAATTTACGCACTTATTTAAGTATTCAGTGACTGCCAAGTGCGATCTCGATGTGATAGGTCGTAAATAAGATTTTTATGTATAAACTTATAGACAAAAAAGTTGTCATGAGTTGGAGGTTGAAACTTGTTGTTATGGACTTATGGTAAAGCATATGTTGATGGTGATGATACTATACTGGAGCAACACTAAGGCACATACTAGTGACAGTAAGTCTTACATAAGACGGATAGACGGAGAGTAGGCGGCTAAGGCCCGGTTCAGGCTGAGCTCAAGAAGCGGGCCTCAACCTTGGAGGGCCTCATCTGCATACTTTGAAGGATATATACTCTAAACATGGAATTAATAGCAAGAATAAAATTGGGTCTAGTGGTTGAAAGCTAAGATATAGACATTAAAAATGCAGACTGCCCATGTTCAACTCCCATCAGCACCAATTTTTTTAAATTTGGACTTTTATTTCTTTTAAACTCCCTTTTTTCTTGCTTTTTAGGTTTATTGTATGCTCGTTTTTTTTTTTCATCTTTCCATTTGTTTTTCTTTGTTCCCTTATTATAAATCATCTTTAGAGAGTTATACCCTCGATTTTTACCCAACAACACCACTTTTTCAATTTTGAACTTGCATTTTTTTTTACTTCACTTTTTCTTGCTTTTTTACGTTATATTTTATGGTCATACTTTTTTCATCTTTCCATTTTTTTTCTTTGTTCCCTATTATAAATTATCTTTTATAGAGTTAGACCCTCGATTTTTACCCATTTTCATATAATTATTAGTTAGGAAAACCTTATTTGCTTATTTAACGCATATTCAAAATAATTCATAAAAGAGATAGCGTATTATCAAATCGTTAAAAAAGTACTCCACCAAACATCGTTTTGAATTTACATATATTTGCGGTATGAGTTTCAAAACTTTAGGCGTAGTCGGTAATATCTTAATATGGTGGATATATAAGGACACATGTTTTGCCTTTTAACCATAAAGCGGTAAAATTAATTTTACGGCCCACGTTAACTTTTCAGTACCGGGCCTCCCAAAAGTTTGAGACGCCCCTAACGGACACTATCAGTCTTAAGTTTAAAATGGGTCAAATACTATCAAATATGGTAATAAAGATAAACTTTTTAATATTTCTGGGTAACAACTAAGGTAATTTGGTATGTTTTTAACGCATCTTAAATGAAAATATGTGTAGTAGTGAAGTCAGGGGCGGCTAGGACCATGTGCGGGCTGAGCGGGTGAACCGGGCCTCCAATTTTGTGGGCCTCCAACATGTTCTTATAATATCTAAACTCTATTCATATACATAATAACCTAATTATCTAACAGTGAAAATGTGGTAGCACAGTGGTTGGAGCATGTAATATTTGCCAAAGCTTCCTGTGTTCAAGCCTTGACACATCCATTATTAATTTTTTATATATGTAAATGGTATTTTCCTTTGAAATATATATATAAAGCGTATTATTAATTTTTTATATACGTAAATGGTATTTTCCTTTGAAATATATATATAAAGCGTCTCTTGAAGGTCTCCATTTTTATAATTGCACAGGGTCTTCAAATTATTTAAGACGCCCCTGAGTGAAGTGCTAAGCAAAACCCAACCTCACGTAACATTCAAACTCACAATAATGACCTTTACTTTCTAATTATAGCAAAACCTGATCAACTACAATTTGCACCAAAAGAGAAAAGACTTGATCATGATTGGTCAGTATTCTCCAATGGATGATCAGACAACTCGTGAGAGATCCTTTTTCTCTAGTCTTTTCATTTTTGTTCAACAACTCAATTATTTTCTTCAGAAAATAATTTGTACTGTGGATTCGGGACTGCTCTCTCGATGGATTGTGTTTGAGAATTTTGAGGTTTGTATTTTGTAGTAGCCCCGGGTCGGGTTGGGCCGTCCCCGGTGAAGGTTAACAAGTTTGAATCCCATGTGCTTAACATGAGTTCTCAGGATTATCAGACTATCATAAGTTCATAACATGTGAGAAGATAATTTCAACTAAAATCTTACGTTGATGTTAAGACGTAATCAATAATTCTTATATCTTAACATTTATATCGATTAAATAAATAGTGGTCCGTTAATTTAAAAGTTATAAAATTTTCATTTTATAACAAACAGTAGACACGGATAATAAACGGGAGAGATTCATATATGCTTTGTGCTACTCACTTCATCCAATTTAATGTCTCACTTTCTATTTTTGGGATCTAAACAAATTTGGTAAACTAACGTACTTTATCTCTTAAAGAAATTAAAAAATAGTTAAGAATTAATCTTATGGTGGTGGTGTCGGTGGTATCTTAGGGTAATATTGGATCAAAGTTTTTCCGTACAAAATTTAAAAATGTAATACTCAAACAGTTGGCATTGCTTTAGACGAGGCGACCCGTCTTATTGCCCCACTTAATTTTTTCTGAAGGGGTTTGACCCATCTGAAACAATAAGACGGATCAACCCGTTTAAAACAAGAATTTGTGACGCCTAACACAAGAAAGTTGGGTTGAAAAGATAAATTATGAAGTCAAAATGGTCGGCATTCGCAAATTTTATGGGGGTTGTAGTTTTAGGCTAAAAAACAACACCGTTATAAGGTTATGACTTACTCCGTATGAGTTATGACTTATGACTTATGACTGCCCTAAAATACAAGAATCCTCACCAAAAAAAAGGCCCAACATAGTGTTTCATTTATGTGGTTACGTGCCCATGCATTAGAAAGATAAAATTTAGAGTTGTGGGCCAAAACCCATTAATAATTAGACCAACTCCAAAAGACCAAAAATCATATAGCAAAATAACGTCCTACTCTAGTTACGAAGGAAATGTAAATTATTAACTGGACGAAGGGAGTAATGGATTAAAACCATGTTCTTTTCAGTTGAAACGAGCTGAATTGAATTAAATGCAGGTGAGTTGAAGTAAACTAAATTAAATGGAGCTGAGTTGAAGTAAATGGAGTTAAAGTAAGACTTAATTTTGTGAAGAAGAGAACTGAAAAGAACTGACAAAAGCTAAACTAAACTACACTGAATAAAGTAGAGCTGAAATTACGGCAGAAAGAACAAGGCCGAATTACTAATCAGGCGAAGTTTATCTTTGTCATCGATTGTCATCAATTAAAGAAGATGTCGTAGTTAGGGCTGAGCAAAAATATACGATACGGTTTTATTATACGTATCCGATACGATATACGGTTTCAATTATACGGATTTCCGTATATACGATACGGTTTATAAAAAACCGTATCGGATACGTATCGGCAAAATTTGAAACCGGATATACGGTTTCCGATACGGTTCCTATTTTTAATATAAAATATAAAAATAAAATCATAAAACCACTAAACGTCGAGTATATTCGTGACTCATTCTTATTACTTTTATACATTTTTAAGTTATTTAATCTTATAATATGTGATACTCTTTTAACTTATTAAGAAAAATCATAAAATCACAAAAAAATAAAAATAAGACATAAAATTTTACATAAATAAAATGGAAAACCGGATACCGTATATACGGTTTCCGGATATACGGAAAATCCGTATCGGATAAGGATACTCAAAATTGAGATTTTTAAAACCGGATATCCGATACGGTTTTAAAAACCGTATCGGATATACGGTTTTGCTCACCCCTAGTCGTAGTATAGTAGTTAAGACAGAAATATTTTGGACAATAGGTCCCACATTTGAACCCCCAACCCTTTGTTGTAATGCCATTAAGTGCCCGCTTAGATTAAAAAAAAAATTGTCATCAATTGAACATCTATATTCAATAAAATTCATAGCACATCAAATCATTAATTCTAACTTATTACATGTCCAAATCCAAGAATACTTAATCATTAATTCTAACTTAATTTGTGATTTATGATACTCTTCTTCGATACAAATTGTAGATATTCCATGTAGGTTACGCACACAATCACAACATTTTCAATGAAAACCATCTATCCATCATAGCAAGGCATTCTCGAGGCTTATACGTTACAGCCGTGTGACCCGTACCCTATCAAGATAATTGTGAATCAAGTTAAAATTGGTTAATTATCGCAACACTTGACCAAACAAAATAGAACGATCATTTTCTCCAACACGAGAAAATTTTGATAAAAAGTATCACCTTAATAGTAGTATAGACCAAATGATAAGAACCATAAGATGGTAGTGAAAACTCCGTAACATATCTGTAGAAAACACGGATTTCTTAAGATACGAAAGGGTATTGAAAAGGGTACGAAGTGTTCCGTATAAGTTAATGAACCTTTATTTCTCCGTATTATTGGTCAAGTACTTAAATGTAGGAAATATAATAAAGACGACATTAAACTTACTAACCCGCCAACTTGTCCATCAACGAACCATGGTCTCCATTCATCAGTTTTTGGCAAATTTAGTTCATTAATCCATTCAAGTGTGCCCACGTATGAAATAATCATGTCTTGATCCCCACTGTAATATTTGTATTCAAAATAATGTTTCAAGGATTAATCTATGCAACTTCAGTAAAACAAGAGTCACTTCTAAATCGATTTTAGGTACATAACAACATTAACACATAACAGTTACTCTCATTGAAGACGGCTCATATCCGTCTTCAATAAGGACGGGCGGGGTTAAATCTCCTCTCACAAGGAGGGATCAAAGCGACAAAGAGGAGCCCATGTTCGGACATTTTGTTGGATTTAATGGGGAAATAAATGGATTCTCACTTGTCCTTCCACTTGCCTACTTGTGAGAGGTGATCCGACGTCCCGTCTTCATTGAAAACGGATATACGCTGTCTTTAATGAGAATTTGTGAACACATAAATAAAGTTAAACGCTACTACTATTGTTATTTTCATTACTCTTGTTGCCTCTACACTTACTCTCGTTGCTATTATGTTACTGTTACTACTTTCGCTATTACTATTGTTAATTTGTTATTTTCATTATTGCCGAAGTTACATAAATGAATGAAATAAATAAACTTAAAATTCATATCGACCATACAAAATAACAATGTATGAAACTTCTTGTATATCAGTGACTCAATTTTATTAATTGCTCTTATACATTGTTAATTTATTTATTCTTGTACTTTATTAATACTTTTTAAGTTATTAAGAAAAATCATAAAATCATTAAAAATAAATAAAAGTTATTAAGAAAAATCATAAAATCATTAAAATCACAGTATCCATAATATACGCCAAATGTTAGGTTCCCTCACCTGTAGATTAGAGCTTCGAGAGATTCTTTTCTTGAGAAATTCATATGATAGTCAAAGCAACTCTCGACGTTTTTTTCGTATGCTATACTGTAATTACATCTTGTCCAACGACCTATGCTTCCCTGACAAAAGTTCAAAATTATAAAATGTGTTAAAGACCACAGTTTTGAAGAACACTTGGTCTCCCTCTTAACGGATATATTCGTCGCAAATTTTTAATGGGTCAATTTTCTCCATTTGTGTAGATAAAATAAAGCATAGCCCAAATGATTATAAACTAGTATAATCTCCCCATTTAAATGTGTTATAGTTTTCTTTTCAATTACATATGGAGGGTGTAATTTTTTTAATGCTAAGTAGATGAGCTCATAAATTTTACATAAAAGTTCATAATTTTTATAACAAAGCTCGAAAACCTTATTATGAAACTCAGAAACTACACCGCCAGTTATATTATAACTTGTCGTATAGTCTATGAACTAGCCATCCCCTAGGGTCAACCAAACAATTACTTCGTACTCCCTCTGTTCAATTTATTTGTTTGTCTTTTATATTATTTGTAAAATGTATTTTAATCAAAGATAAACAAATGATTGTAACGAAGAGGATACTTATTATCAAAGCTCGATCATCGCCAAATGATGTCTGTCATCTCAGCATTTCGGTTATAACTTTAGTTAAGGAAGATGTTCGCCAACATACCTCATGGATGCGCAAGGCTTCTCTAACTTCTTTATCATTAGCCCATGAGTATGCGAGCCGATGTTCTCTACTCTGTAACACAAACTAATTAGGGTACTTTTGATAATTTTAAAACCAGATAATTTAATAAATAATATAAATATATAATTAATTTGTCTATGTCATGTTTGACTTTTATATCTTTTATAAGATGTATTTAATCATAGATAAACAAATGATTGAGATGACAGAAATAACACCTTTACAGATTATTAATCTTTCTCGCTTTTGACAAAAAAAAAACAACTGTGAAGCGTGCTACTCGGTGGAAATGATTAAATTAAGACCGTTAAGACAGAAAAGTTACGTGTAACTAATAGGGAGTAGAAAGGTATAATTAATGGGAGAAATATTACCAGACAACTTTGTTCATCCTTATGTAATCCAGAAGGAAGAGCAAAGAGATGATCAGGAGAGTTTTGATAAATGCGTGGTGAAAGCTTTTGAAGCGGCCTCGGAGATGCATGAAAACAATTATTCTCCATTATATTTGATGCATATATTGATTTGATATCCTGTTTTTGTAATATATAAGTATCAGTTAGTCTACATTCAGACAAGTCATTTTTGTCTGAAATAATAAGACGGGGTTTTCAAATTATTGTATATGCAAATATAATCACTTTTATATATAAAAAAAACTACTGTCAAATGTAATACTAGCTAGATCATATTTGTAGTTACATTTGACCATGTCGAAACGTTTCTTATTGTATCAGACGGAATTGACCATCTGAAACAAAAATTTGTGTACAAATACATACATGATACATATAGATAGACCTGGCAAATGGGTCAAACGGGTCGGGTTTGGGTCGGGTCAATATGGGTCGGGTCATCTCGGGTTTGCTCAATCTTTCGGGTCGGGTCGGGTCGGGTCGGGTCGCTTTCGGGTTTGGGTCAGTTTCAGGTTTGGGTCACTTCGGGTCTGGGTCATTTCGGGTATGGGTCATTTTGGGTCGGGTTATTTTAGATACATATCCGATTTATTTAGGCCATTTTCAGGTCAAAATGATCAAGTTAGTTTTCGAGTCAAGCCCTTGTCGAGGCAAATTGGCACGGGCCGACTTGGACCAAGCCGAGCTTGAGCTGCACGTGGGCCGTCTCGTCTCATTGTCACCTCTAATCACAATAAATTGGGTCATTTAGGGTCATTTCAAATCGGGTCGTGTGTAGATCGGTGGTTTCGGGTCGGGTTATTTTGGGTCGGGTCTCTTTCGGGTCAGTCAAGGTTCGGGTCGGGTCTGGGTCGGGTCGGGTCAATTCGGGTTTCGGGTCATCCTCGGGTCAGGCAATTCCGGGTCGCTTTCGGGTCTCGGGTCAGCCTTATCGGGTTGGGTTATTCGGGTCGGGTCAGTTTTGCCAGGTCTACATATAGAGACCATGTTATTTAGATTCAATTTTGACAAACCCTACATAAACAATACCATTGGCTATTTATAATGGTTTATCTAACTTTTGCCCTGAGATCCCTCTTCATAACAACCAATTTGTAAGTATGTTTTTAAAACTATTAGACGGCTAAGATTCTTCTTGGTAAAAGGACTTGAAAAAGTTAGCTGTAATTTAAAAAGTTTGAAAATTGAAAAGTTAACTTAAATCTAAAAATGTGATTTATAGCATAGTTAAGATAGCTGATTATATACTCTGCAAAAATTATTTGGCAAATTAGTTGAAGATAAATCTTATTTCACACATGTTGTCATCGGTAGCATTTCATTTTAGATGTTTCTTTTGGAAATAAATTACTTGCCAAGAATCAATACAAAAATAAACTACATATAAACTACTCTGCAGGTAAAATACAGTCCCAACAAATACAGTGTTCAACACAACGGTCATGCTGCAATTAAGGACATAAGTGCAGGCATTACCTTTCATTTTTTAAATGGGTGTGGGGGGATCAGGGATGGGAAGAGGGTGAGCCTATGACAGTCTGGCTTCTTATTACTCTTGGTAATATTTATAGGGTTATTATGCCTTTTCATGGGCGTGATTTACTCAATCATGAAGATAAATAACTATTATATCATCCTAATTTTTACACCCTCATGTATAATTGTTCCTAATCTCTCATACTCTCAAATGGCAATCCAACACTGTTAAACCACCAGGCTCCCCCCCACCGCCTCTCTCCTATTTGAACCGATCATCTGCACCAGATGATCCCTCTCACCGGAACACCCCTCTCACCAAATTAGCCGCACCATAAGACGGTCGGCCATGTCCGTCGCATACCGCACACTTGGCACCACAATCTCTCCCTTGTGGCCTAGCTAACCCAGACCCACAAGACCAACCCTCACCTACATAAGCCTCACGACATCAACACCCACTTCCCCATCCTTATGTGACCTTACGCCCTGCCCTATCCCCTCTCCTCTCCCATAGACCTACCGCCCCTATCCCAACTCCCTTTTCTTCAATATTACCCTAATTGTGAAATATTAGCCTTATGAAATTGTATCTAGATAACTTTGATGCAAAGAAAAGTGCACATTTAATAGATTTATAATAATTATTATTGGTTCAATATATGAATTAAGTGTATAATTAATGAATTTAGTTAGATTTTATCAATTTGGTAGAGTAAGGAGAGAATAGAGAACATCTGTTCTTAAAATTTAGTAAGGCGCATGTTGTGGAAAAAGAATGAAACAAAGTTAATGAAACAACAAAACATGTCCATGAAAGAGCAACTTCGTATTTATATAAAAAAGTAACGCCAATTGAATTTACACTTTCAATTAAATGTCTAAATTTAAGTTAATGTCAATTAGAAGAAGTCAACTCTAAAATTATTTTTCACAAGGGTGTAAGTTGCCCCGATAATATCAAATTTCCAAGATAAGTCGTAGACAATATACAAACAATTACTTTTAAAAAATAAACTACATAATTTTTTCTGTAAATGCTTATTAATATATTCTATGCAACTTTGCACGAATTTTAAGCTATTAATATAATATATGCAAGATAACGTTCAAAGTAGCACATCATATAAAGATAAAAGCAAAGCGCTTTTTAATTAAAGGGAATACAAATTATTATTTACCTTTTTTAATATTTAAAAATTGGATTTTGTTATGCCTCCAAGTAACTTATTTTAATGCGCGTGAATGGGTGATACCTAAAAGGGTTAAATTCACATGAGGAGGTAAATAAGGGGAAAAGAAACTTACTTTGTTCATAACTTGTATACTCTTTAGACACTCTGTATTACTCGCGTCCACATTAACAAAGTCACCATTGCAACTTATTGTAGCAGACTGATGCATTAAACCATGAAATTATTTTATTTATTTATACAAGTCGTTATAAAAAAAAAAAAAAGATGTAGTATTTTTGTTTCTAAAAATATAGAAAAGATATATATAGCGTATTATGAAAATATATTACCTTAAAGAGTTCATCGGATAACAATGATACTTTGTTTGCGTACGTGAACTTTGCAGTTTGGTCAGAATCGCGCTCTATAGCTGGACTACCAAGAATATATCCCTAAACATTTAAAATACACTTTCGATTATAAGGACGGACAAATTAACAAAATACATATGATGTACATGAAATCCAAAAGTAGTTCAAAATTTAATGTTAAATGAAAATTTACTTTGTGCCACTTAAGCATGTTTTAGAATTTTTTTTTTTTTTAAAAAATGATGGTACAACCGTTGTGTATAAAGGGGTATTTCAGTCAAACACAAGCAAATATTTGAGACGTATGAGTATTAATAATTATTCACTTAGATGAATGATATGATACCTTCAAATTCAATTTAGGCTTGAGCCCGTTTACGTTGCCTGCAAGAGTAAGTAATAATTCAAAAGTAATGCTAAAATAAATTTTAAAAGGAATGTTTTGATTAAATAAAAAGCTTAACATTTTTTCCTAAAATGTTGTATTTATAAGATTGTAAAGTCGAGACATGCAGTACGTGGCGTGTTTCTTTACAAGACATGCACTACGTGGCGTGTTTCTTTACAAGACATGCACTATGTGGCGTGTTTCTTTTTTAATATATTCTCTCTCTCTTTCTCTGTAAAGGTTCTACTCACATTATACTCTCTCCATATCTTATTAATATTCTCACTTTATTAAAATACTCTTCACATATATTCAAGAAGTAGGAACATCATTAAAAAAATGAAAGGAGACAAGGTCAAGGAGTATTATTTATTTTGTGGCTTGGGTTAAAAAAAATTCTAATTCCATCTGATCATCATCTTAACAAATAACTACTCCCTCCGTCCCGGTCATTTGTTTACCTTTGTTTTTGGCACAATTATTAAGAAAATGGTAGGGGACCATTTGTGGTGGTCCTTGGTGGATGACAAGTGAACAATAGTCCCATTGGCACATCAAATTACTCATAGAAAACATTCTCAATATAGAAAGGTAAACAAATGAATGAGACACCCTAAAATGGAAATGGTAAACAAATGACCGGGACGGAGTGAGTAGTTTTTTACCCATGGTGCCTTTAAGGTAAATTGTGTAAAATTATACTTATACATTCTTGGTTTGGAATATATTAACAATTTTGTATCCATGTTGTCTATACTGGTATAAGAATTTATGTACATGAAGTCTAATTCCTGTATTTTCGGGGAAAAACATTACAACCATTCATTCCCTTAATTAAATTATTGTGATGCTGATGAACGTGAACGCATCAAGTTAACTTTAAGTATTTACTTGAACATTATGATTTGTGTTGGTGTAATTTTGTATACTCAATAGCACTATTTCATCATTGAACAATGTTATTTTTTTCCCAACAAATTCTCATTTGTAACGGACCGACCTGTCATAAGCTTGCGACAGGTCAAATCTCCCTCACAAAGAGCAAGTGGGGGGCAAGTGGGGTGCAAATGGAGCCCCCCACTTGCCTGACCACTTGTTCTTTGTGAGGGGGATTTGACCCGTCGCAAGCTTGCGACGGGTCGCCCCGTCACAAACAAGATTTATTGTTTTTTTTTATTATTGTTGACCAATGTTTTATTACACAAAATGGTTACAATAACTAAATTCCTTTTAAAAAAACTATATGAAGGTGGTTGTAATAAGAATTTAAACGTCATAACTATAACAATATATCGATTTATGATTTTGAGAATATTACGATTAATAATTACAATAGTTAACATAGTTTGTTTCATGTTTGATATTCCAGTTTATTTGGTTTCAATTGTTTTTCTTTCACTACAGTACGTGTTATTGTTTGATGTTAATTATACACAGTATTATCCTTGTCGTACTCAATTCGTTACTTATTGTGATAGTATGCAATATATTGTCATTTGTTTACTATTTCCATTTTAGGGTGTCTCATTCATTTGTTTACCTTTCTATATAAGGATGGTAATCTATGAGTAATTTGATCACCGAATGAGACTATTATTCACATGTCATCTACCAAGAACCACCACAAATGATGCTCTCCCATTTCCTTAATAATTGTGTCAAAAACAAAGGTAAACAAATGACCGGGACGGAGGAAGTATTATTTAATCTGTCTAACTTGTACATTATGATAAATTAAGTGCAATCATAGTAAAACAAAGACGATAAATTGATGTGGTGGGGACTGGTAAGGGTGGTTAAATGGGCGGCAATGGTGGGCAGTGTAGCTAAGGTGGGTATAAATTCAAAAGTTTCTTTCATATGTTATAAGAATGTATCCATTTAATGAAATGGAGAGAATTTATACCAAAAACATGGAGTTACATCTATAAATGACCTAAAAAATCAGACGGAAGTAAATGATTTATAATTGTCGTTTTTATGCTAATAATAAAAGAAAAATGATAAATACAACCTTAGGACTGTATTTAAGGAGCTAAAAGAGGAAATATTATTCACTTAATATTGTCATTAATTGCATAAGTTTTTGTGCAATTTTGACAACATTTCCTATATTAATACCATATATAGAAGTTTTTAACTCCTTAAATACAACCCTAAGGGCTGTAAAGATTAAACTTTAATATGTTCTTTAATATTTAGTTGTAGAATTAATGTATTTTAACAATTAAGAAAGCATAAACTTAACGTTAGTTTGTTAAGCACTTATTTGCATTTAATGTTTACAAATTCAATCATTTTTATTTTTATTTTAAAAAAAAAATTAATGACATAGGTTGCTAGAATTCACTTAAAAGTGATTTGGTGTAATACCATGTTTTGGCTTGCCTTTTTTATATTATTATTTATAGAATAGATAAATATATAGATATAGTATATAATTTTGACCTAAAACGATATTTTATTAAAACAAATCTTTATATTATTTCAAAAAGGATTTGACTGAGATAACTTAAGCTTTATAATAGATAACTTATAACTTATACCTAACAATTTGATTTACACTTGTTCGAAAAATCCACATTTTAAAATTTAAATGAATATCTTTCAAGATAAACAAGCCGCTTTTCAAATAGAAATGACATTAGACTATTAACGGTGGGCTGATCACTAGTATTTTTTTTTGAAATAGATTTCACTAGCATTTTATATAATTTATAAACAAAAATAATGATTAGATGCCTTGAAAAAAATTTTAGATCAACTTACCGTCCAAAATATTTTGGACAACAATTGGGACTATTCGGCCGGAGTATGAGTCTCCAGAGATATATAGAGAACTTCTTGTAAATTTTGGATGCATGACAAACCACTGCATATAAATACAATAATATTGGTCAAATTAAGATCAACTATATTCGAGCGTGGTTTGATTGTTTGAGTATGTTTAAAGGTAGATTAACTACGAATCCAACAAATATCGGATCTGGTAAGCTCAATCGGATTAGGAATTATGCAATTTGTGTCAATATTGGTCAAATTAAGATCAACTATATTCGAGCATGGTTTGAGTATGTTTAAAGGTGATTGTTTTTGCGGTCCATTATTTAAAAAAAGTACTACAAATGAAAATAGTAAATAAACATACCTTTCTCAGAAAATCATAGATATGAGTTGATTGCAAAGTATCACTACTATAATATCCTTCAGAAGTTGTTGCATAGGAAAATCCGGTGCCCGCTGGAGAATCTAAATATATAATGCTAGCAATCTGGTCAAATTTAATTATGTCAGTATTAATAGAGGTTCCCAACTTCACGTGTATACAAGAAGTTTCGAAAGCATAATAGAGTTTTCTATAATATTCTAGAAGTTTCCAAAATATCCTAAATAATTTAGAGTCGTCTTAAGTATCCTAGACATGTCTAGAATGTTGTAGAATATTAAGGAGTTTTGTAGGTTGTTCCGGATTTTCTATAGTATTCTAGAATTGTCTAGGAAGGTCATATATGTTCTATGGTGCATCTAGTACTTGTAGGAAACTCTAGACAGTCCTAAATCAAAAATGTTCTTTGGATTAGAGGAGGCTTGAACTTCTCATATACATAAGGAGTTTGTCGTTTGCTTTCGTCATCTAACAATCACATTAAAGAGTCGTTAAGTTGTATGTGAGAATTTGTACTGGCTAGAAAGTCATAAAAACATGATTTAAAAATTCATGTAAATCATGTGATTAGTAAATAGTGTTGGATTGACATTAAGGAAGTGCATTTAATGTAGGCATTCTCACCTACCTAGGGGACCTAGGTAAACAACTTTCTCCATTATGGAGAAATTTAAACTCATAGGAATTTTCAATTCACATAAATTAGGTAAACAAACAATATGCCCATTTTACAATTCATATAAATTTAAGTTCCGCAACAACCTCTAAATAACACACCAAGACACCAACAAGTGCTAAGCCTTTAAATCTGTCTTTTATCACTCTTTTCCTTAATAGATGAGGAAAAACTTTTGTTATTTTGTAAATATATATTTTATTTTATTTATGTGAGTGAGTAATATTTTTAACTCATTTTAACCAATCGTAACTTTCGTCTTAAACAGTACTGTAATTCTCATATCTTATTTTCTTATTTATAATCAACAAAAGCGACATGTGATACCTTTGTCCATGAATATGGGTTTTGCTGGAGCGTAGGTTTGTCCGATTCTGGAATGCTTGCGGTAAGATTGAACATAAATGGACCTGTGGATTTAGTCAGCAGATGCTTTACAAACTTTATATTGCATAATACAATGCAAACAACAAAATAGCTAGAAGATCTGATGCTATGAAAGACCTTAGTTATACTGAGAGGGGGTCGGCCTCTGCCGGGTCTTCACATATCTGTGTAAAATTTCATTCGGTCTCCTTGGTTTGATGATTGAGTATGAAAGTTCACATACGAAATAAATAGTTTAGAACTCAGTCCCCCCTTATGTTTAGCTCCAAAATCCGCCTCTGAACCACTAAAAAATTGATACTTTGTACTATTTTGAACCAGATTATACTGATGTTGTTTATGGTGTAGGGCTCGGGCAATTTACCATACTCTAGGGGAGAGGCGTAAATGCAATTAGGATCCTCTCCATTTCCTCTGACAAACCCATTTAATAATACATTCCTCATTATTCTCAATTAACCTTTATTTAATTCATAAATCTTGAATCGTTCGATCTAGACATAATAAAATCTAAACCGTTGAAAGGAACTTACCTCTCCATTTCTTTTTAGAAAATGGAGAGGAACTCTTCGTTTTTATAGGATATGGAGACTCATTTAATAATATCTGCTCTTTTAAATCTAATTATTCTTTTATTTCTATGCATAAATAATTAATAAATATACAACCCATTTGATGTTGTCAAACTGCAATCTGAACAGTTAATAGAAAATGAACTCTCAAATTCTTTTTAGAAAATAGAGAGAATCTAATTAACTCCTCTGTATACCATTCCTTTTGTCATTGTAGACCGTTTACATTAGTACCAAAAATCAGACTTGGCTAAATTGACCCGTCATGAATAACTTGACCCGATACCCGAACTCAAGATCTGAATCGACCTGCCCCAATATAACCCAACCTGAATGGTTATTGTTGCACGCAAATTATTTTCGATAATTTTTTTGATAATAGTTGACCAGAAAATGATTCGGCCCGACTCGAATCGACCTGAACTGTTGCAACCTATAATTGACACGACCCGAGCCCGACCGTAATGACCCGTTTGGCATGTCTACCAAAAATGGGTACTACTAGCCTAAGTTGGACTTCCACCCGTTTCAGACATTTTGAATTTAGCTCAAATATGTTGGGCCCAAAATTCTTAAAAGTGATACCAAAATGATTGGTGGGTTTGAGTCAGGTACGAGTCTTTTGCATGTTCAATCTTTTTAAAGTTATAATAATAATTTTGTTATACTCTCCTTAATTGAGAGACTATTTTACAAATTAAAGAAAAACTTGTACTATAGATAATAAAATAGGTACGAATCATGATTAATGATATAATAAATACGTTTATTGTATAAATAGGTACTAAACTAAATAAGGATTTTGGGTAACGATCAACAGTATAACGATCAACAGTAAAAGAGTAACGAAAAATATATAAAATGGTACGAAAAAGTGGTCTCTCAATAGCTTAGTAAAAACCGTCTCTCTCAAGTTGTTTGAGTGAAAATGGCAAAGTCAGTCTCATTTGAACATCATGTGGCTCAATCACAAAGCCTCACACTACCATTTGGAGCATCTTAAATACTCAGGAAAAACAATTAAGAGATAGCTTTCCATCTTTGTTTTCCCTCATTACAAGTTACAACATCGTCATTACTTTTTTTTTTTTTTTTTCACATTTGACTCCCTTATACACTGTTTACTAAAATTAATCCTAATTTCTCTCACATAAATAAACTTAAACTTTCGATATATAAACATGACACGAAAACACGATACGAACCTGACACGAAATTAACGGATTAGAGTTGAGGTTAATTAGATGACCCATTTATGTAAGTGGATCAACACAAACACGACACAAAATTCAACTGGACCGAGTTTGGGTTGAAGGATACGTGATCTGTTTACCTGTGACAAGAACACAAACCCTACACAACCCGATATGTTTGGCAGGTCTAGTATCCCATAAAGATTTCCAATCATTCATAGTTTTAAATACAAAAAATGAAAAAAAAGAAAGAAAGAAAAAGTCAACTAACCATTCTCAAAAACTAGTCCAGAAAAGGCAGAGCAACCAGGGCCTCCAGTAAGCCATAACACAAGAGGATCCCTTTCTACATTTCTCTGTGATTCAGTGAAGTAATAAAATAGCTGCACTTCCTCTTCTTCTCCTACTCCTACATATCTGCACGGTCGTCGACATTTCAAAAACTCGTGCTAAACACGCACCTCAAAACTTGTCCTAAATGTTAGGTACCTTATCTGATTAAATAAAAATAACTCCATACTACCGAAACTTCACAAAGTTGTCGTACCATAAGTCGATATGGACTCGGTGATAGCTAAAAATAAATTTGGAACGTAAATAGTGTAGTAAAAAACGTACCCAGTTTCAAAAGTGAAGGGAAGATCTCCAGGATAACCAGGTAAAGTCTTGACAATATTTGGTTGTGCTAATGATGCACAAATTATTGAAAATAGTATTAAGTAAATCAAGTAAAGTGATATCTTCATGTTTGACTATTGACTAATTGTAACAAGAGGCACTTAATTTCAAAGACTAA
>JAIUZE010019730.1:0-26966 GCA_022085475.1 Heliosperma pusillum
TTTTACTCTACTCGTCATCCCGGAGAGATTTCACCTTTACCACAATATTTGTTGGATGGGTTGCAAGCTAGAGAGAAGGCACGAAGAGCTAGGAGGGAGGCACGTGCTCGTGAGACCCGTGATCGTGCGGGTCCTTCCGATTCTCACTAACAGTTTATGGAATGATTTTCTTTCTCACTTTTTTTTGTAGTGTGTCCAAAGAAACATTAGAGACAATAATGTTTTGCTCAAGTGTGGAGAAGGGGATCTATCATTTGTAATATATGTAGGCTTTTATTATTGTTTGTGTGTTCCGTACTTTTATTAATAAAAAAAGAAAAAAAAATGAAAATGAAAATAAAGAAAGCAAGAGATCCCGACTAGGTGAAAACCTAAAAGGGCGCCTAGGCAAATTGGGTATGTGGCCGAGGACGGAGTGAAAACCCGAAAGGGCACTTCGGATAAAATGAAGAAATGAGTTGCGTACCACGAGAGTATGGTGAGCTAAAACGCTAGAGTGAAAACCCATAAAGGCGGGCGCTCTAGGCAATATGAGGGACCCTAGGAAAAAACAATTGATTTACTACTTCATATCCATTTCGGCGAGGCGACATAAGTGGGGAACAAGAAGGTAGTAGGGTAGGACTAGTCGGTGCTAGAAGGGAGTCTTAGGAGTAGAAATTCATGAGATTTAGCTACTACTTTTGTTTGGATGATTGTTGATGCGGATGTTTGTGTTTATGGAGCTTGTGTTGTAGTCACGAGCTCGAATTTGTTGATGTTTCACTTTTATTAGCGTGACCTTGTGCTACCATTTTTTTTTTATGAAGGATGATATAACGGGGGAGAGTGCGAGGAGTGTGATATTGTTTGGTGACGAATTTTCCCATGCTTCTCTTGTAAGGCTTTTATATTTATGGTTTGAGTTTTTGAGTCTTGCTCGGGACGAGCAAAGGTCTTAGTGTGGGGAAGTTGATGTAGTGTGTTTTATAGGTATGAGAAGTGGTGATTTAGACTAGATTGGAGTTTTAAATTAGTGAAATTGGAACGTTAATTGTGTTTTTATGTGATGTTGGAGCAATGTCTTGGGATGGATAAAAGATGGGTTTAGTGTGGTGATATCATGGTTTATGTGGAGGGTTGGAGTTTGTTGCATTAGCCCAAGAGAAGAAGCCTAAGAAGCATAAGCATTGGAGCATAGGCGAGAGCTAGGCGAGCGTTGGGAGACCCGCCAAGCAGTGCAGTCACGGAAGGACTCTGGGCGAGCAGTCGAGCGAGCCGCCTGACACTGGGCTAGCCGCCCATCGCTGTAAACAGAGTTTGCCTTTTCTTTAGTGTTTCGTGATTTACTTTGTAAACAATACTTATTACTTTGTTTTAAGAGGGGATATTATTATTATTATTATTATATTTTTTTTTTTTAAAGATGCGCGCAACTTTTATTATTATTATTATCATTATCATTATCATTAGAGGAGAACTTAGAACCCTAATTATTTTCTTAGCAAGAAAGACATGAGCAACTAATCTTTTCATCTCGGATTAAGATTTGAAGCTTCTGAATTATTCAAATTGTGAGACTATTATTCATCTTTCTCTTTTCTCTTAAGTATTGTTAATTCTTTGTTTCAATTTCATGATTGTGTGACTATTATTCATCTTTCTCTTTTCTCTTAAGTAGCTAATTAATCTTTGCAATTATCAATCTATTGTTATTCTAGTTAAATAAGCCGTAATTATTCAACCTTGCTAGATAAAGTAACAATCTTTAGCCTTTGTATTGGATGTGTTTCATCATATCTAGGTTAAAGTGACAATTAACTTGTGATTCGAACTAATAATCGCTTGTATTATTTGTCGTCACTTTTATCGTTCCTTATTTGTTACTGCTATTATTAAATTAGACTTAATCGCGTGTATTGGGTTGTTTGATAATTAGGTTATTTTATTATCGTGTTTCGAGTCAAATAATACTCACAAAGGAGTTGGGAAATCTTTCCCACGATAGATTGCTCAATAGTCAATTGAAATTTGTTAGTCTATGATCAGTTTGATAATCAGTTGTGGAAATTCTTAACCGAGACCGTTTAAACCATCTGAATTCGTTATTAATTATTGTTTGTTCAATTGCTTATTTAATTTCTACCTAATCAACTCAACCACTTAATAAACCCCTCTTATTAGTTATATTTTCTACGAAATAGTGCACTCGAATTACGGGTTCAATTTGGTTATATCGGGTTGGGTAAACTAAAAGTCAAGTTTATTTTGAATATACAAAAAATGGCCTGGGTTTCTACGGTTTTGGGTCGGGTTAGGGTCATAAACATAAGATTTAACGCCTCTTTACATGTCTATCTTAGTTAGCTTTAATTGTAAATATATAGTTATTCTAAATTTTTATAACTCTCTAGTTTAATACTCTATATAAGTATTAGTAATAATAAACACTTTTTTTAATTATACAATTCAATATCGCAAAATCATACGAAGAATTCGATTAATCAGTTCTTAACAATGATCATGTGATAAAATTATACGAGTACTTTAAATATGTAAAACATATTTTATTTCAAAATGTTGAAAGTACATGTTATTTTAACTATTTTACATTTGTTTTATTTACTTTAAATATAAAATTTCAACAAGTTTACCTATTTACGTGTCGGGTAATTTTTTTGAACCCAACATGTGCAGGAAACTATCGTGTCTGATCGTTTTGGATCGTGTAAAAAAGACGGATTATTTCCGGGCGTATTTCGGTCGATATTTCAAGTCGGGTAATCTTTTAATAGGTCTATACCAAACTTTATCACAATTATGACCGAAGTAGCATTATTGTACTTACTATTTGGAAGGGTTTGGTGATGAGCTTGTTACGGGAAGGCTTAGGATGAGGCATGCAAAGTGTCTGCATAATTAAACACCAATAAAATTGTGTCAAAAATGATCTTATACAATTCGGCTAATAATGTACATAAGCTCTCGCCACGCAAATTGAGAGTGGTCATTTGTAGAACTTACGTGTATCTGATCCTGAAGAAACTGAATATATCCAATTGCCTCTGTTAACACGGAAGCTGTATCCGTCTGATAAGTAAAATGTAATATGTGTGGTTAAAACCTAAACAATCCACTTTGTATCAAACATGGAGTATTTTTTTCGTACATATAAGGTAAAAGGAGGACGATAAAAATATAATATAGAAAATAATAGTATATTGATCAATCGGAGATGTAGTTAAAATAATAATATTAACAACGAGATTAGTGAGCGTGTCTCATAATTTGTTTAATTAAATTTATATACGAGTATATATCATAGAAAAATATATTATAAATATCAAGTACATGAATTAGGAAAGTCTAACACAAATCTATAATTCTGTTAAAAAATAAATTTAAATGTCAAATAGAGGTAATTCGAGCAAAGCCGGGCACCAATCCTAGTTGATAGTAATTTGAGGATTCTTCAAATTCTTGCAATGGTGCATGAATTAAGATATTCGTCATTAACATCAAGACCGTACGAAACCAAGAAACTTAGCCACAATTTCTACGTAGCCTCAAAATGGATTTTCTTTGTTTTTAATAATTCTTTTTTAATTTGTTGTTACTTAAGAAAATGAGATAATAAATTGAATGTTACAAAGTAAGTACCTTGCCGAAAGGCGAAACCAATTGGTGTAGGGCTGCAATTCTGTCTCCCAGTTTCTCCTTCCTAATCTAAGTTAATTATAATGATTAGTTAAATAATTTGTTTAGCTATCTTTCTAATAATCAAGCAAAAAATAATAATTATAAAAATATAATGAATAATAATAATGAATTATAAAATCAACGACAACAACAATGAAAATAATAATAATACGGATGTTGTTGGCTTTATCAAGCGGATTCATAAATTTTCTGTGTCACAGAATGCCGGGGCTCGAGCTGCCGCTTACATTTTTACTAGACTTAGATTTGTTATTGCTAAGGAAGTGGGAACCCAATTAGTATCTCGTATACCCTCTTATTTCTTGTAAACTTGTTATTAATCTTAATAAAATTGTTGTTTATAAAAAAAATAAAATAAAATAATAATAATAATAATATTGACCAATAAAAAAACTGCCAAAAATTAGAGTAATTAATTTTGTGAGAAAAATAAATACCTTTAGTGGAGGGCAAGAGACCTTCAACAACGACTTTTTATTTGGTACTGTGTTATTAGTTGTTGATGCTTTTGATTGATCACTTGAACTACTTCCCGCTGCTCTTTTTGTCCCAGAAATTCCGTTCGTCGGTGCTAATGCCTTTAAAAAGAGCACATATAAAAGAAATCCTTCAACTGAAAACGCTGACATATATAGTTCGTTATAGTTATCTTTTTATTTTGTTTTGTCTAATAATAATTTGTTTTTTAAAAAAGCATCATTAATTTTTTAAAGTTGTCTGATCAAGCCAAGTATCCTCATAATTTTATCTTGTTAAATCGCGTTATCTACATATTTACACCCTACATCACAAGACTAAGCGATAATGAATGCAAGAAAACTATATACGAACTTTCAAGCTCTGCCTCAAGTGAAATTAAAATGATCAAGATACAAGTGAAAGTAATACCAAATTACCCTGGAAAACGTTTACATAATCTTGTAAGCATATTCGTGACTTATAAGTTAATTAGCTAATTTGTTATCCCTTCTGTTCCAGTGAATGATTTACGTTTGCTTTATATGGTCAACCTTAACAACATATCAATTTATATATGCGGTGCTTACTGAGTTACTGCTTAGCCTTCATACACGCAATGAAACGTTCACCTTTGTATACATTAAGGAGTACGTTATCCACTAGACTAATATTCATTTGTTCAACTAAAAAACAGTAAACACTATGAGAATGATTACACTTACTTCTCGTGTTTGGTCACTATTTAAAACTTTTATTATGATTTTGGAAAAAAAAGATCGTAGATCTAATGTACTTCCTCATACTTATTATGAATCTGAGTTTAGGTGTATTTAATTTAATTTAGATGATTTCAAAAGGCCTAAAGTACATGCATTGTTGTCAAGATCAAACAGTCCCAGGCCACCCCGATTGCAAAATCTTAAGCATCAAATCTTGCTTGTAATCGTCAAAAGCTTGAGACCCAGTGGCGGACCCTGGGGAGCGCACAACACTCTACATGCGCACCCAGGGTTTATGAATTATTTAAAAAAAAAAAAGCTTAGTTTAATTACATATATAATTTCAATGTCAAAACGCAAAGCAAACACGAAGTGGCTTAGTGGTTAAGGGTAGAGGTACTGTTTAAGAGGTTGTAGGTTCAATTCCTGTCTACTTATTTATTTGGTAGACTATTTAACTCCCCTCATAACCAAATATGTTTTTCCCTACTAAACTTGCTAACTAATCACTTATACATGACTCGTCAACTTCCTCAATCCCTCCTAGTAACATTCCCAAATTAGATTTATAGAACCTTAATTTTGAAAATTTCCATTAGAATTCTAGAACACTAATTTAGATTCATTACAAAATTGATTTCAATTATATACATTTCTTCGATCGATGATTGGGACAGAGGAAGTATATTTTATGTTTCATTTAAGTTAATTAAAATATACAAAAGTTTTCGGTCTTAATTTTTGGAATTGAATTGACAACGAAGTAAACAAAATGACCAACAGTTTCATTTGTTATCTTCTTGAGATCAAGAACTTAATAAAAATGATCGAGATAATTTGTTTAGTTACTTATGTAGGGAGATTTATTTTTGTTTAAGTTATTGACGATGATGTATTTAAGCGTGTTTTGAACATGAATTTCGTCGGGTGGCTTTATTCAATTCTCTAATATTTCTATTTTTTTTGCACATGATGTTTATTATAATGTAAAGACGATGGAAAAGTTTAAATTCACTAAACAAAAGATGATGATGTAGTTAAATCATTAATCATATTGTTATATTGTTCGATTTTTTTAAGTTGTGATTCCCTATCTCTAGGTCCGCCAATGTTGAGACCTCTCACAATTGTCACCCCCACTTCCTCTTCCACTTGTTATCACTTTAATTGGTGTGAGAGGTCATAAGTTTGTGACCGTCACAAATGACAATTTGTGTTTGAGAAAGGGGTCAATTCTAGATCTCTGTTTGTTTATTTATTTTACTCTAATTATAATTCATTTCAGTCTAATTATAATTCGTCAATTCAAACTAAACTAGAACGAAATCAGAGTTAGGATCCATGACATGCTGATTGATCATGATCCTATGCAGGATATTATGTTTGTGATCATGAAATTAGAATTCCAATTATGTAGTACTAGTTGAGTAGTAATATAATGCGGTTTTTTTCTTGTTATACCAAGTAAATATGTACGAAGTAACTTTCATGCAATGTAAGTTTGTAAAAAATAAAATTGTATTAGTTGTGCTCTAATACAATTACAGCAAGATAATTATTATAAATTAGTGACAATAAATGGAAAAGTAATAATGATGTTAATTAGTTACGTTTATTGAAAAGTTTTTACCATACTTTAACATAATACTTCTGTTAGTTTATTTAATTCTAATTTTAGAATTGTCAGATATATATATATATATATATATATATATATATATATATAATATATATATATATATATATAGATTTAGGATCCGGTGGAAACGACCACTCGGTGGAAAAAGTGAAAACAAGCTAATTAATCCCCATTAACCTCCTTTTACTTCTTGATAAATCCATTTAATGGACTCCCTGCCATAGTACCATTCCCATTTTATAATATACCAGCTATACACCCATGACACACCATATCAACTCATCTTCCCCATCACTACACACCACCTCATACTACCGCCAACAACGATCACCAGCAACACCACCAAACTACCGCCTTCTTTCTTCACCTCTTATCCCTTCTCTGAAACACTCATTCTCCACCACCACAGTGTCACGGGCCACCTCAGATGCGATAACGGACCACCGTCGTTGACAAGATGCTGACGGAGAGCCCACCGTTGTCGCTCTTATTCAGTATCCCACCTTAAGTACAACCAATCTAACGAGTTACACCACCGCAAATCATCAAACGCCGCCGACAACTCATAAAACCCCACTTAATTGCCGTATCCGACTCATAAAACTTATATCCTCACCAAAAATATCATCAATATTTGTATCATCCGCAACGCCGTCAATCCAATTCGCACCACAATAAAACTTCTTATCATCATCAACTTTGCTTTCTCCGTCACTATCATCAGATTCGTCACTACTGGAGCTAGGAAATTAGTGTATATGATTTAAATATTGATATACCTCAGATTAATTTTGTTGTACCTAATGACTAACTTTGTGTATCTAGCCACTATTTTAATGTACATTAACACAGATACACGAAACTAGTTATTAGGTACATCAAAATTGGGTTGAGATACGTCTAAACATAATCCACATACACTAAATTTTGATTGGTTACCAAAATTTTCGATGACGACGTTGGAGTGGTGGAAGTGTAGCTCACCTCCATTGTTAACGATGATCTAGCCAACTATTTAATGACGGTTGTCCGCCGTTGTCGTTATTGATGCTCGTTGGAGCGACAATTGATGAGGGAAGATGAGGGATGAAGTCGGCGAATTATAGAAGTAGTTGGCGCCATTCTTGGTGGTTGGTAATGTCGACGTATTTTGGGCAAGGATGGTTTGGGGTTGTAGCCAAGGATGTAGGATGTAGGATGTAAGTTAGATTAAGATGAGAGGTGATATTAGTTTGATGAGGCAGGGAGTATTTACAAAAGGATAATACAGTAATAACAATTAGTGAGGGGCTGTAAGTTGTTTAGTTACCATGAGTTGTTTATGTGGGTAGTGTATCTAACCTATTATATCAATGTACATGTAGGTCGTTTCCACTTTTTGCACCGAGTGGTCGTTTCCACCGGATCTTGACTCTATATATATATATATATATATATATATATATATATATATATATATATATATAGAGGTAAGATCCGGTGCAAACGAACACTCGGTGCAAAAAGTGGAAATGTACTACAATCATATAATTAAAACCCATAAACAGAAGGTACAAGGCCCAACACACTACGTAAAAGTCATTATCCCCTTGTGACAAATTCCCTACACATTTGACTATAAACAACACAACACATCCTGACCACCTGCTTGAGCACGCACCATCGCCTTCGGCGTCACCAACCGACACCATAGTCGTGGAAATCACCGGCAACACCTCACACTTACCCCAAACAGTTACAACATCACCACCTCATCACCTGCCATCACCGCCTACCCCATTTACTATCGGTCGCTGTCATCGGCGACGATCACAAACCCAACAACCTCTTCCCATTTCCTAACTCTTTCACGCATTTATATATTGATGTACCTCAACCCAAATTTAATGTACCTATTAACCAATTTTGTGTATATATGTTAAGATACACTATAATAGTGGCTAGATACATCAAAGATTACAGTAGATACATTGATATGAGTTGACTTTTATAGGGTGGTAACGTAGAAGAAGGGGCGGCGAGAGTCGCCACCGGAGATTTGTAGATATGTCCAACGAATAATAGGGCGGAGAGAGATTGAGAAGAAACAAGTTTGAGGAACGCAAGGATGGTAGATATAATAAGGTGAATAAATATATGCGAATCTGGGTTTAATAATCGGGAATTTTAGGGGTTTATGGGCCCAATGGTGTCGTCGTAGTTGTGCTGGCATAGGGGATGCTCGATAGTCTTCGCCGTCACCGACGACGACATCAGATTAGTGGTGAAGGGGGAGATAAGCGGTTTTTTTGGGTTTGAAGAAGGTGGGGAGTTGGCGTCTGTGGTGATGTTGTTGTTTGCCGGCGGCTAGTTCTGGTGGTGCCAGTCGGAATGTCTTCATGGTGGTGGTTGCCGGCGACTGTTGGTGGTCGTGGATGGAGATGAAGGACATTTGGGTTTGGGCCTTTGGGGTAGTGGGACGTTAATAATATGATTAGTAATGTCAGTGGCTTTTCTATTTATTGAAAAAGCATAGTGTTAGTATTTGAAGTAAGTCGTTTCCACTTTTTGCACCGAGTGGTCGTTTCCACCGGATCCTAATATATATATATATATCACACCAGTTAGTCTTCCTTATGATAATCATATACGGAGTATGTCTTAAATAAAAATCGGGTCAAATCGTACCTTGTATAGATAGATGGGATAAGATTTTGTTATTTATTTAACTTCTTTTCTTATTTAAGATAGATATATGTCGGTCTTACATAAATATTTTTGAGATATTAGAATACCACAAAACATGAAAGTACACCGTAGAATATTTCAAAACTATTATTCCTTTGTTTCTATAAGAAATTAATTAGACAAAAAAGTAATAAACATATATAATTAGAAGAATAATAAATGTTATTCCATGTGCAAGGATTGAATTAAAAAAAACCTAGACCATATGGGACAAATTCATTTTTATAAAATTAAATACATTCTATATTTAAAAATTATTAGCAATTATTCTTACATTGAGTCAGCTTTCCTAGCTATTTTAATATTTTTATGGCCCATCACATATGAGAATCAATCTTTTCCTTAGGCACACCAAGAGAACAATTATTTTTTATAAGGAAAAAATAATTTACCTTTTTGTTAGGTGTGTTGTTCTCAACAGGACTAAAAGCTTCTTGATGAAGACGATGTGTTCCAAAAGTTGTATTGACACCAAGCAAATCCATAGCCTGCATGTTGAGTCCCAAACGAGGACTACAACTCGATACCGATGTCGTCGAATGGTTCGGAGATGAGACCATTCCGAATTGCTGCAAAATGTTGGAGCTAGGAAAGCCATGACTATTGATCCAATTACTAAGAGGAGTCGATTGATGTTGATCTAAGGGAAAGTTCATTAGTCCCCTAGTATTAATATTGTGCATATTAGGGTTATTAATATTAATATTATTATTATTATTATTTAATGAGAATTCATTGTTGAAGGAGCAAGAATTTTCCATCATGTGTGCATTATTAGGGCTATTTATTAGGGTAGTAAAACTAGGGAATGAACTCAGCATATCCTCTTCTGTCTTTGGGAACAAGTTGGTGCTTGATTCTTGTTCATAACTTGATTCATTCTCATATACTTTGTTGCAAAACGTGTCATTCGATGTTGTCCTGCGCATTTTTTAATGAAAATATTAAAATTGACTATTATTTGTCTTATTTCTTTTTTTATTTATAATCAAAATTAGATAAATGAATGAGACATAGGAAATACCGAGAAATTTTGGTCTTTTTGTTCAGTTTTTGGTAATCAATTAAAAGTAAATTTTGGATTTTTTTATGATTGTTATTTTAAAGTTTTTGACATAGACACGCACTAGCATGATAATTGACATAATATTGTAACTTATTATACTATTTTGTGCTGATATTATCAAGAAATTACAGGAAAAGTTATCCAAACTAGAGTGCAAAAAGAGTGAATCCTTAATCAACGTAAACAAAATCAAGACAATGGATCGGATATAATGAACACCCCTAGTTGAAAATGAAAGATTCTCATATAGGGTTTAGATTCATTTGTAAGATTTGGTGTTTAGAATAATAAAAACATTTTTAGATTATTATGCTTATTGCTAAGACTACGTAGAATAATAAAAACATTTTGTCAAATACTCCCTATACTCACATGCAATTATGCAGAAAAGCCTCATAAATTTGATTATAAACCCCCCAATAAATTGAATTATTCATATTATTAATGATATTAATTCACTAATACCGGTATTGAGTTTAAGTATCAACCTTATATCGATTAAAACGAAGCTGAAATAGTAAGTATAGCAAAGTATGAAAAACTCACGTAGATAAGATGGTGGGGTTCCAAAGAAGAGAAGTGGAAAGAGCATAGGTAGTAGGAGAAGATGAAGGGTGGTTAATTAAAGGAGAGCATACAGCAAAGTGGTCTTGAAGAAGATGCTGCTGATGATATTGTTGTTGTTGTTCATGGTGCTGAAAATTATTAGTTGAGTCCATTAGGATTTTGTGTTATAAAAATGCTTCCTTTTTAGATCCCAATAACAAAGATGTGGTAATTATACTTGTTAATCACACGCTCCTTTAAACCTTTCGCTCTATTCAAGGCACATACCCTTATATCCTCTTGCTTTTTGAGCTAGTGTGCCACCTTTTGCCTCTAGGTTTTGTTCTTTACTCTAACAAGGGTCGTCTCCTCTTAAACCACTACTTTTTTTTCTTTTCGGTTTTTTCTTTCGGAAAATTTCAACGGTATCCCCGAGGTTTGAAATTTTGCACAAAATGCACAAATTTTTACCCGAAAAACTTTAAGTGACCATAACTCGTATTTTCAAACTCGGAAAATGAAGTTTTTTTTTCAAATCGTTCATTTTTCCGAGAGCTACGATTTGAAAAAAAAATTGACGAGTTCGGAAATCGTGACCAAGAGATATGGTAACTCAAAGTTTGTTCGGTGAAAAACTTTGACAACACAAAAACTCATAGCCACGAAATCCAAATACGACTAAATTTTTTTTCTTAAATCGTAACTCTTGAAAAGATGAACGATTTGAGATAAAAATCTTTATTTTTCGAGTTTGTAAGCACGAGTTATGGCCTTTAAAGTTTTTCGGGAAATTTTTTTGAGTATTTCGAGCAAAATGCCAAATTTCGGGGGTAGCATGGGAACAAAAGCAACTAAAATTTTAACAGGATCCGGGGAAGGGGACGCTGGTTTTCTTTTAGTAACGTTCGAACCTTGTTATTAGATGTAAATTATATACTCCCTTCGTCTCGGTAATTTGATCTCGTTATGGGAGTATTGACCACTTATCATCTACTAAGTACAACGACAAATAGTTCCCAACTATTTCCGTAATCTTTGTGCTAAAAGTAAAGGTAAACAAATGATTGGAGGTGAGTGATTACATTTTTAAGTTTTAAGACGTTTGTAATAGCCATCAAATTTAAAGCACTCTTACATAAATTATAAAGCTTAGAAACTCAAATGGTAGTGCATAATTTAATTGTTAGGCCCTGTTATTTTGGACTTAAAGTCACCCCTTTTAAGTTGAGTTCAGCTCTTATAAGTCCAGTTCTGAAAAGTTCAACAAAATTAAGTTCAATTCAGTAAGCTCTTATACATTCAGTTCAGCTCTTATAAGTTCAGCTCAGCTCCTAAAAGTTCAGCTCCTACAAATTCAGTTCAGAAAAGTTGAACAACTTTTACTTAACTTATATAAAATTATTGATGTTAGACTTGGTAACAACTTATTATTAAAATTAACATGATTTATAAAATAAGACAATCCCGTAAGGCGATCCACTTTTATATGTGAAATAAACTATTCATTTAATGTTAATATATGAGTTGTCTTTTCATATATTAGGATTGTCTCACATACATTGTGAGACCGTTTCACGTTATTTATTGTTAAATTAATTAGTTATATACCATTTATTTATTTATGCCTTCAAGTTAAATCCATGGTAATTTTATAGTTAGCGTCCTAGAATTTTTTAAATAACACTAATCTTTGGGTTAGATGTATAACTATATCTATTAGGACAAATATTTGGCAAGAAAGATGGAGATGAAAAAGAAAGAGAAGAGGAAAATGATTAAATGAAAATAGATGATTACAAAAAAAAATGTAATAAGTGTAACATAAAATTTTATATCCAAGTTAAGTTCAAAAACGTTCAGCTCCTATAAGTTAATCTCAGAAAAGTTCAGCTCCTATAAGTTCAGCTCTTATAAGGTCAGCTCCTATAAGTTCATAAAAGTTTAGTTCCTATAATTTCAGTTCAAAAAAGTTCAGCTCTTATAAAATCAGTTCAGAAAAGTTCAGCTCCTATAAGGTGCAAAAGAACGGGGCCTTACTCTTTATGTTCTGATCAGTGATTATCTATTATATTTTCTTTTTGTAAGAAGAATTTCAAACAAAAATAACAGAATATCCCAAAATATAGAGACAATATATCTAATTATTTGGAAAATACGAACTGGCCTGGGTGGGCCAGTTTGAATATTGAACAATTGTCATGGCTAGGTGACTACATTACTACAACTTGGCCAGTTTGTATAAATCATACGAATGCATGAGGTTGTCGAATTTTTTCATCAATTAGGTTTATGATGTTGCGATCGGAGATTTGAAAATAAAAAATCGTCAAAATCAGACACCAGAGCACAAAATTATAGCTGTTCAAAGTTTTTCGGTCATAATCATTATTTTTTGTTTTCAATTTAACTGTTATTATTATTTACCAATGTTATTTTTGTTCTTAAATATCGTATTATAATACCAAAATTAACGTTATTTAAACACGCATATAAGTAACAAGGCAAAACTGAAAATTTTATGAAAAAGTGAATGCATACGGGAGGCGTAATATAGCACTTTCTTTATTTGTTGTGCTCTCTTATTACTTCAATGTTGATTGTGCGGTGAGCCGGTGACGATGACCAAATTCTTTTGACAAAAAATGGCTGAAGTACTTACCGCCAGGAAGAATACCCGGGGTCAAGATCACATTTTTTTATTTTTAATTACTCTCCACCTTCTCATATTCTCCCCTTTATTAATTTTTTTTGAGAGGGTATTCTCCCCTTTGTACTTCAAATTTGGGATATTCACATGATAATTCTATGTTTTATAGGAAAGCATTTTTAAAATAATGCTAAAAAAAATAAGTAATTGTCGTTTTAGGTCGGGTTTTAAATTATTTATCAAAATGGTGTCAACGTATGTTCAAATTTCGCGAACCAAAAATACAGAGTAAACACGTCATTGCCAATGACGTGTTCACAGTGAGTAGGAAAATGCAAACTTACAAAATTGGACTAAAAATAAACACTTCATTAGGAAATACGGGTTTTCTTAAAGAGACACGTCATTTCCATTGCCGTGTATGTGAATAGTAAACAAATAATTGAAGACACGCTATTGGCAATGACGTGTTTCTTCCGTGTTTCAGGTTTTGAAAACCCGAGCCTACGTTGACACCATTTTGATGAATAGTTTTGAACCCGACCCAAAACGACAAATAATTATTATTTTTAGCAGTATTTTAAAAATGCTCTCGTTTTTTGGTTGGTATCTTTCTTTTTGTCCTAAAAAACTTTAAAGCCCTACAATTTATGGCCACCAGTTTCAAAAGCACCTTTTTTTTTTAAATGATCGTCTTTACCAGAATTTCAAAAAAAAATTTGTGGCAACTAAGAGTGCAATATAAATGAGAAAAAAAAGTCAAGGTTACATCACGGGGAAGGGTCGGGGTTAAGCGGCATACAAGAAGCAATAAAATCCAACATACAATAATCAATAACCGAGTACACCCAGTTGATAAAACCATTTCTAATACTAGTGTCTTGAATGACATACTGCGCAAGTGCATCCGTGACTTTGTTGACCGATCTCTTCACAAACATGAACTTTAAATATGGCAAGACCTTTAAAAGTTTCATACACTCAAGGATAATGTTAGTAAAAGGCCCACAAGATTGCTCAACCCTCAACAAAGCATTCACGACATTAGAACAATCCGAAGACAATACAAATTAAAGTTAGTCGTGGATTGAAACACGAAATACAGACCTTCCCTAATAGTGAGCACCTCACAAATAAACGGGTTGGGGCCAACCAAACGGACAGACCATGCCTTAACCCACGAACCAACACTATCCCAAATAACGACACACCCCAAACTAGCTAAGGAAGAGGAGGAGGAGGAGAAAGTCGCATTGACATTGATCTTAAACTAGTCGTGCGGTGGGGGGGGGGGGCAGCAATGTGGCGGGTAAAAGGCACGGGAAGAGGTAGGGAAGATAAGGGGCAGACGAGTGACAAGAGTTCAAAGAGGACCAGATGTAGACTTGGGAGGATGAGGCGGCACAAAAGCGAGACGAGGAAAGGGTAGCAAGGTTGTGGGAGAGAATAATGTCATAACGCCTAGTCCAAAAGCGCCATGTGACTAAGGTAAAGACAGTAGTCCATAAGGGGTCAGGTGTAGTGCAAAATCGCAGCAGCCAAGGTTGAAGGGCAAGGGGAAAAGGGGGATCAACCTTTAAAAGGGATCAAATCTCCATGGCAAAAACACAATAACACAGGATGTGAAGGGAGGTTTCATCAAGAGAGGGGTTCACACAAAGGGATCGATCAATAGGGGGAAGGGAGGATGGTTCGTTTATAAAGGAAGAGATGATGGGGGAGCTTGTCCCACCAAGCGAGCCAGATGAAGATTTTGATTTTTGGCTGTGTATGAAGGTCCCACAACCAAGAGAGGTCAGGGGTGACAGACGGGGTCGGGGAAGGTGTTCTACTAGAGAGGTATATGTATAACTCATGGAGAAATTTGGGGGCAAGGAAGGTGGAGAGGATGTAAGGTCTGGAAAACGACGAGATGGGAATAGAGAGGATGACAATAATCAAGTTGTTAGGGAGAGCAAAACCAAGAGAGCCAGGGGACCACTTTCCATTAGAGATGATTGAGCAGACCTTTGCTCCAAGTGAGTGATGGCTTAGAGGTCCACAAATAGCCTTTCTTAGATTGGAAACCATATCCAACCAATGATCATTCCAAAGATAAATGGAAGAACCATCCCATATGGACCAAACGAGGTTGTTTATAAGAATAAACCACCATATGCCAACATTTTTCCAGTTGTGGAAGTCAGTCCTAAAGGGAGCAATAGTGGGGTCAGATACTTACTTCTAATGACTAAAGAGGCATTCGAAAACCTTTTTCGATTTGAAAAGAAAAATATTACCACTTTTGAGCTAATCACAAGAATTACGGTAAGTCAAACGTTATTAAGTGGCTTCTCCTACTCTTCGTGGTCCACCCTCTTTACCTTCGTCATTTGGTGGCTTGGATAAGACGACGCATTATGACCTTCGCCCCTTCATTTATTGTCCCGTGTTATCGGTTATGTGATGGTATCTCCGCCCAGGCTTCTTTCTGGTTGCTCTTAACCACCGCGCCCCAAATCCGATTGAAATATCTCTTCATCTTTTGCTACCCATCCTTTTGCCTCTTGTTGCCCGAGTAGTTAGGCCCTTGCCCCGCATAATAATTAGGTGGCCTAGCGTTGTGAGAGATAGTGTTGGATCTTCCATTCGAGGATGGAACCTGGTTATTTGCCCCTAACACGAATCTTTGTGGAGTGGTTCACTACAAGAATTCTCATTTCAGGCGACTATTAGAAGGCGACTGACAAAGGTAGTCGACAAATGGGCGACTGAAATAACAATCGGGCAACTAAAATTAGTCGCCAATTTGGCGACTGAAGCCTTGCTGAACATTTTGCATAAAAAACTCAGGCGACTAATAGTCGCATCTTCCTTGCCCCCAAATTTCTCCATGGGTTCTGCATATACCTCTCTAGTAGAACACCTTCCTCGACCCCGTCTGTTACCCCTGACCTCTCTTGGTTGTGGGACCTTCATACACAACCAAAAATCAAAACCTTCCTCTGGCTCGCTTGGTGGGACAAGCTCCCCCATCATCTCTTCCTTTATAAACGAACCATCCTCCCTTCTCCCTATTGATCGATCCCTTTGTGTGAACCCCTCTCTTGATGAAACCTCCTTTCACATCCTGTGTTATTGTGGTTTTGCCATGGAGATTTGATCCCTTTTAAAGGTTGATCCTCCTTTTCCCCAAGCCCTGACTCCCTTGGTTTTACTCTCCCTAACAACACATTGTGGCGACTGATTTCAGTCTCTAAATTGGCGACTACTCCAAATCAGGCGTCAATTGGTTTATTATGTCCAGAATCGCGATTCAGCCCCCCTTCTCTCTTACTTTACTCTTTCAAAAAACAAAAACCAACGAATCCTTCCTAAACTTCGACGACTGCCCTCCACTACCACCACTAGCACTCTGACCACCACCCTCCGCCGGACTTTGTCAACCACCAGTACCACTGCAATCACCACCCTCATCCGAGTAAAAGTATGTTTAATTGATTAATGTTAGGTTTACTTGATTTGTTTTTCAATTTCTTAGATTAATGTTAGTTTTACTTGTCTAGTTTGTGATTTTAATTAGTTTATGATTTTATAGGTTTATTTAAATATTTGTGATGATTATTAGGTGTTTAGATAATATTTAGTTAGGGTTTGGTGAAATTGAAATTAGTGTTAGTATTGGTAATTTTGATTAGTGTTGTTATTATTGGGGTTTGATTAGTGGTAATGTTGTAAATAAGTGTTGTTAGTATTAATTTTGTTAGTCTTGTTAATTTTGATTTGTGTTAGTGTATTTAGTACATGGGTTTTGATTAGTATAGTATTGTTGTTTGATTAATGGTAGTGTTGTTAATATTATTAGTGTTGTTAGTATTATTTTTGTTAGTATTGTTAATTTTGATTTGTGTTGATGTTGTTAATAATGGGGTTTTGATAATTTTCATGATTTGTGTTAGTGTTTTTAGTATAGGGGTTTTGATTAGTGTTGGAAGTTTTGTTGTTTGATTAGTGTTAGCATGTTAATAATATTATTAGTGATGTTAGTAGATGGCGGGATGTCGAGGTAGACAGCGAGGCGACAGTTCTACCAGACGCCTTAGTATTTTTTCAGTCGACGAGGAGGATACTATATGTAAGTTTCAAATAATTTTATATTTATACATATATGCTCATTTTTGTGAATGTTTATCTTATTTTGTAGCCATTTTTAATCATAATGTTTATATTTTGTAGGATTCATTTTTGGGCGAGAAAGAAAAGCAACCTGATACGCCCGATGGAGGTGGCGGTTTCCAAGCCGGAGTGGGGTTACTTCGCACATGATTTAGGTCATGTTAGTCATGTTTAGAAACTGTTTATTGATGATGTTTAAACTTGGATTTCTTCTCTTTTTTTAAGACTTGTAAACTTGGATTGATTCTCATTTTATATATGAGAGTGTTGGTTTCTCTATGTGGTGTTGTAGATGTTTGCATTGTTATTGTTTTTGCTATTGTAGCAAAGTTTCGTGCAGATTATGGTAATGAAATGGCATGAAAAAAATGATTTTTTTCCCGCAAAATAGCAGCGTGATTGGCGACTGAAAAAAAAAACAGTCGCCAATTTGGAGACTGAAAACAGTCAAATGGAGACTGTTTTCAGTCGCCAATTTGGGGACTACTGTGGCAGTCAGTCGCCAATTAGGCGACTACTGTGGAAGTCAGTAGCCAATTTGGCGGCTTATTTCAGTCGCCATTTCCTCAATTTGGCGACGCTTTTGGCAGTCGCCAAATTTGGCGACTGAAATCTGTCGCCCGAATTTTATTTGGCGACTAGGGCTTGCGACTGGAAGCTGGCGACTAAATTCAGTCGCCAAATAAGATTTGGCGACTAAATTCAGTCGCCAGTAGCAGTCGCCTAAGTCTTATTTTCTTGTAGTTGCTATTAGAGAAGCGATGTCGTTTGCTCTTTAGTTTATGGAAAATTTTCTAATTGCTATGGATCGTCTCAATGTTGTTAATGCCCTTCTTAGGAAGGACCAACCATGTGGTCCCCATGCCATTGTTATTCTCGAGTGTAGGAAACAATTGAAGGACATACTCATCGTTTGAAGATCATATTTGAGAAGACGACATTTAATGGAGTTGCAGAAGTAATGCAATTGCTAAGTACTCTTTCTATGATCATAGCTAGCAATGTAATGGCTGCTTTATTTAGGATCATATCCCTTCTTTTGTAATACGGACTTGTATTATTGACTCTATTTCAACTGTGACGCGTGTTTTACCGGACTCACCCTATTGATGTATTTGAACTCTTTTTTTGCTCAATTTAATACATGTTTTATACGTCCAAAAAACGTTACTAAGTGAATAAATTTACTCTATATATCTCTTGGCCGCTAAGAGTTCATAATAAAGTGTCAATTTTGTTCCCGAATTGAAAAAAAAACCGTCGTCCTAGGAGTTCATGGCTATTAATTATGAACAATAAATTAAAGATTTTTAGCTCAAAACGAGAGTATACCATAGAAAACCAAAAGAATACAATTACCATGTAGAATATCCTTTAAAAGTTATTCTAAAATTATAATAAACCCCTTTAAAATTTAGTTAGAAGAAAGCTTCGGAGTTTAATATTCTCACTAGATAAATTATAACCTTCTCCCCTCCACAACAATATTTTCACAACTCTTTCATGCAAGGGGTAGACACATAAAACAAGATATTTAACATTTTCTCTTACATATTCCGAAAATAGAAAGTGCAACTAAGAGAAGAGGATGGAGGGAGTGTTATGATAAATTCTAAGAGGGAGAATTTCATAAAGAGAGTTTATTATTGATGAATTGTGTTGCATTACAATATGAGACGACATATTTATAATACAGACATAATCTTAATCTAAAACCAGAATTTCCTAAACTTGGTAACCCGAATATAATTTTATAACAATATATTATTCTGATATCATAATATATCATATAATATTCTCCAACATCCCCCCTCAAACCCATGGTAATTTGTCTAAATTTCCATGGGTTTGCAAAATAAGAAAAGAAAAATTCAAATTCTCCAATCGATCTTCAACAGGAACGCCACAATTTTTCGAACCTGTAGAAAAAAAAAACATTGGACAAGAACGCCACTTTTTTCGGACCCATCGAATCTTCGAACGATCAATAGATGTCACGTACGCCATTCTTTTTCGAACTTGACAAATTTAATTAACGGGAAAAACGTCCGTCAATCTCAAATATTTGGAGAACACGATTCTTTGTGAACTCCGGCCAAAATTCAAACCACTTGGGAAATCGCCAATGTGGTGTAACGAAAGACCGTGCATAAGAGAAAAGCACGTTGAAAAGATTCAATATATTTGTTTGAAGATTGCATCCACGATTGTTAATCCTAACAAAAATCCATTTTTTTTCAAAGATAACAAAACTAAAGTGGCTGTATTGAAATAAACCACAAACAAAAATAGTATTTTTTTTTCTTTTCGTGCGTAAACCAACTTATAAATCATGAGCCATAAATCCCGCCGGTAGACATCATATATCTTTTTGCCCACCGGCAAGAAAGCGGAAGCGATTGTAGAGTCCTCAAGAAAGAGGCTCTGATACCATGATAAATTCTAAGAGGGAGAATTTCATAAAGAGAGTTTATTATTGATGAATTGTGTTGCATTACAATATGAGACGACATATTTATAATACAGACATAATCTTAATCTAAAACCAGAATTTCCTAAACTTGGTAACCCGAATATAATTTTATAACAATATATTATTCTGATATCATAATATATCATATAATATTCTCCAACATGTTATACTGTTATTATGATATTATTATAAACATGAAAATTTATAAAATCCTTACTATTTAATTAGTTTCACAAATTTAGTTTGTAGAGGTTCTTCAAATACAAAATTTTGCAATTAAATATACAGTAATATTCAAATTAAAATGTTACGGAAATCTTAGTAGTCGATGAGATTCTTGAATGGGAGACAGCAGCTGTAAATACACTTACTTTGCCCATCAAAATTTTGGACTTAAAAAGATTAGATCGTTGATTGATAAACTAAAAAAGAGATGAGCTTTCTGAGGAATTATGGAACTATGTGCGTTCTGCCATACTCTTTTCATACATGCATGTATAACACTGAAACATATAGCATGCCGGGGTGAAATTTCGACTTTATAAAGACTATTTCACACTTTTTCTGCTGGTTATAAATTATAACTCAAATTCTCATTTGTGACGGACACTATCCGTCGCAAGCTTAAGACGGATACCATATTCTCTCACAAAATACCCATCAAGGGTGAGTGGAGAAGCACATGGGGGGTGCCCACCTTGTCCCCTCTACCCATTTCCTTTCACAAAATACCCGTCGCAAGATCCGATCCGTCGCAAGCAAGACCTACTGAAATTATAATAGAGGAAAAAGAAAGCGCAATTTTTTCTATGAGACCGTCGTACGGTGTCACTAATTGACAGTGACCACTTTTTGCCAAATACTAATCATTTTTGGGTAAATAGTGATCACTTTTATAGCTAAAAAATGACTATTTTTTTCTAACTGGTCACTATTTACCTAAAAGTGATCACTATTGACCAAAAAATTATCACGTTTTACAAAAACACGCGGTATACAACGGTCGCATAAGAGACCTACTGAAAAAGAATTTAACAACTTTAAAGGTTAAGTTTGGTGGGAGATGATAGGGAAATGGGTGTTGGAATATGTTTCAAAATTTACTTATGATTGTTTCATATACTTAAGTCAGTAGTTAAAATGATTCCTAATAACTAGAGTATTATGTTAGTGAAAGTTATTGAGTTAGTGGGTCATATTAGTGCCTTAGTTTTAGTTAATGTAGTGCCTACATAAAGGCCTTGATAATGTTGTAATCATTTGAGCAAGTTTATCCTATTACAGCATGTCTTTCTTAAGACATGGCAACCCGTCTAAAAGCTTTAGACGGGTCGTCCTGTCTGAAATGAGAATTTGTGATCCTATTAACTTCTCCTTTTTTTGCACATTTATATTATTCCTTATATATTCTACCTGGTATCAGAGCCATGTTCGATTCTCGAAATGGGGCAATCATGAAAAAAAAACACATTTTTTTTAGTTACAAGTGAGCCACACAACCCTTGAACCGATTTATTTCCGCTTTAAAAAACAATTGAGAGTGAGTGTGAATTATTTGATAAAAATAAAAAAATAAATGGTGAGAAAAGTTCGGTAGAGAAAAATGGCTCTACCGTGTTTTAGGGAATAGAAGTGCTTTACATGTTTATGGTGAGAAATGCACCATAATTGAAAGGTAGAGAGAAGTGCTCTAGAAGGATTTTGTGGAGAGAAAGTGCTCAAAATGATAGTTGGTGATGATATGCATCAACAATAATACGGTGATGAGAAGTACATCAGATCACAAAGTGAATACAAGGGATTGAAAAAGTGAAATGGAGAAAAGTACTCCATCAATTAGTGTTGGTGACAATGGACATCAGCAAGATCGGTGACATAAAGTGCGTTACGTAACGAAGATGAGGGCTAACTTAAGAAGTAGTTGTATGGACAAATTTGGTACATAATAGCAATTATTTAAACACAACTCTAAACCATAGGGCAAAAGAAGAACGTAGGTGCCCACGGAAACTGGGCTACCTTAGCTCCATTTCCCATGCGCAAGTCCACGTCACCCTTGGCTAGTGCTCTCACGTCCTTCAGCCCCTGTACACGATTACAAAGGTGAGAACCACAACCGGTATCAAATGCCCAAGAAGATGTACTAGCAAAGTTAATATCTATCATATAGAGCGATGAAAGAATTTTACCTGACGTTGTCACACAACCGTCTTTCTTGTCTTTCAAGTATTTGGGGCAATTGCGTTTCCAATGCCCTTTGCCATTGCAATAATAGCAATCCGCATCCGCGTGTTTGTTGACTTTGGGCTTGGGTTTCACAAAGACCTTGCCCTTTCGCTTGCCAACTTTCTTGAAAAGAGTCTTACCCTTTCCTTTGTCCTTCTTCACTCCAAGGTTCATGTTCTTCAATCTCATTGAAAGAACATCCTTGGGTTCACTCCCACTAGCCTTCATGTCCCTCTTCTCTTGGGTGAGTAGTGCATGGAGTTCATGGAAACTCTTTTCCATGCTGTTCATGTTGTAATTCACCCTAAAGTGGGTGAACTTTGGTGTGAGTAAATGAAGGATTCTACCCACCACTAGCTCCTTAGGAATCTTGCACCCTAGACGCTCTAAGGTGTCGGCATGCTCAACCATTTTGAGCACATGTGGGCCAACCTTTTGGCCCTATGGAGCTTAGTCTCAAAAAATTTCGTGGCCGCCTCATATTGAAGAATTTTAGGCGCTTGCGAAAACATTTATCTTATCCTCGTGAATATCCCAAATGCATTGAGAGATATCAATTGGAGTTTGAGTTTGGGTGAGATTGACCAAATCAAGATATTCTTGACGTCATTGGCAACCTTCAAATAAAGGTCATATTCGGCCCGAACCGCCGCGGTCGACCTTGACCCGGGTTCGGTCGGAGGGAGTTCGACCAAGTAGCGATGCACGTTATCGGATATCGCGGCGCTTTTGATCGTTGATTCTCATTCAACAAAGTTACTACCGTCATCTTTTAGGACACATTTGTCCATGACAGACCTCAACCATGAGTCCTTACCCAAGGTTGCGGTGTTCCATGATGTTATTATTGTGCGAATATGGTTACTACAACAAAAAGAAATATATAAACATTCATTGTTATGATAATTTACTTGAAAAACATTTTAACAAGTTTAGCATTTATATAATGACCCCTCACTAAATTATATAAATGATTCCAAGACCCATCTTTAAATAAAAATAGTCATCGTATGCTACCGTTATCTAAAAATGGTAAGTCATTACTTGACTAATTCTACCCCTAGAACTCTTGGTTGACATATTTAAACTAAATTCATCTCCTAGTCCCAAGATAACGCTTATCTCGTTGAGTCTAATCCAATTTTAGCTTGTGATCGTATCACCCTACTTACCCGAGGTAAAAAAGGGACCACGAGCGTGGTAGCCCTAATGAACACGGGATTCATAGGTGTTACTAATTGGTAAGGCGAATCTCAATTTTTAAATATGTGAGAGATCTTGTCAATTTTGTCATTAATTCCCTATAAGTGAACTAAATCGGTGAATTGTGAATAACGTTGAATTGACAATAGCGGAAAAATAAAATGCATGTATGACGATTTTGACATGAGCGGAAATAAAGTAAGCAACGAAAAAATCCTAGTATGGCCACCTAGCTAATAAAAATTACCTAGATAATTACAAATTCAGAAACCAACTCCTTCACTATAAAATGAACTCGGGAAACGGACGGAAAAAACCCGTCAGAAACACGAAAACTCCGTCAGTAAAGTCAATTACTGACAGAAATTCCGTCAGTAACGTGCGTCACTTCAAATGGTAACAAAAATTGACTTCTGACGGAATTTTGGTCAGTAAATGTGTTTACTGACGGATCAACCAGTTTAATTGAAAGTCAAGATAAACTTGACCGTACTGACGGAAATTCCGTCAGTAAAGTCAAGATTATCTTGACTTTACTAACGGAATTTCCGTCAGTAGTCAATGTAGCAGTGGCTGGAAACAGCAGTCTGCTGTCCAGCCACAATGCGTATTTTGCATTGTTTTAAATGGTGAAAATTTCAACAAAACTTGCAATACAGAAAATATATTCGTCCACCGCAAAGCGGTAATTCATACTCACGTCGACCGCATGTGCGGGAATCAACAAAAGGCAACAATAATAAGACGAAAGATCGATGAAAATTGGAAAAAAAATCCATTAGATAAAAAGTTAAAACAAATTCATACAACTTTCTTACAAACTTACAAGTTCAACGGATTCACTAACTTAGACAAAACTAATGTCTTTGACATAACCACTAACTTAAGTAGATGATAAATTACTAACCTAAGGGGGTAACGGAACCCTGTCCAAAGCCGTGCCCGCCGTCCTCGTTGTCGTCTCTTGGGCGTGGAGGAGGGAAATGGCACGAGCCCGGGAGAACAAATTTCATCAACGCCGCTTGCATGGCGGCCATTTGCTCGGCTTGGCTCTCCATTTGTTGTTGATTGGCCCGTACTTGTGTTTCAAGTACAAGTCGGGCGGCTCGCTCATGTTCTCGTTCATTCGCAAGTGCAGTCAATTGCTCCTTCATTTAAGTATTTTCACTTGCGAATCGAGTGTAATCAGTAGGATTGTAGGAGAAAGATGCGCGTGCACTTTTGTTGCAAGGTGGATCATACCACACTTCTTTCCCCTTGTCTCCCATCCCGAATAGCCTCGACTTCTTATCGAATCCATCTGCAGCTTTATATTATGCATGGAACTCGTCTAGGGTCTCGCCAGTTGGCGTTGGTGACTCATCTCTTCGGTGTAAGCTTCCTGAAAAAACAAAAAAAAAGTTGTATAATTAAAAACATTAAGTTTGTCTAATTAAAAAAGTTGGATATAAAAAAAAATCCTTAATTTGAAATTAGACAAACTTACGTTTGTCTTAGCAGCTCTAGGATTAATCCACTCGCCCTTCTTGTTTTATTTTGTTTTCTCAAACAACTTGTACAACGTAGGATCAACCTGAAAGTAGTATAAAAACATTAAGTGATATATCGGCAATATTAATCCTTCATAATATGCAATTTGTGAAGTAAAAAATAAAGAACTTACCAATTCTTTAAACGCATCGGAACAACTCTTCCGACCAAGAGTATGGGTGCCCAAAGCTTTCTCGCCACCCGACCGTCTATTTACCTTGTTTATGTTGGACTTCTTGGCAAATTCGGGATCGCTTTCGGGCCTTTTTCTAATGGTTTTCCACCAAGATTCAGGCACCCAATCCGGCCTTTTTTTGTTATATTTGATGCCACCAACAAGTGAGGTAATCCGCCTCGTCACCTGTATCTGCCATTCGGCCTTCGGGTCGTAGTTCGGATCGAACGAGTTCACATGATTCTATTTCATCATAAACAACTTGTTAGTAATTGCTAAAATTTTACATCATCACGTTTTGAATGAAAACAATTACTTTTTAGTAATAGATAGAACCGTAATAAAATATACCTGAAAGTATTCGTACATCCGCCTACGCTGTGAATGGCTCGCTTCACTCCATTTGGTGAAGTACTCCCGACCAATGGTACGAACGAAAGACCAAGTAACGTATTGCTTGATTGGCTTGTCATCCCACCTAAAAAAGATACATATTAGAACGAACGTGAGAATAAAGTTATAATAAAAGTTAGCGTAAAAGTTATAATAAAATAAAGTTAGCGATAATAAAAGTTTTCTATATATGAGACACTTACCAATGGCCTATGTCAGGATTGCGAGACAGAATAACCCGCTTCCCCCCCTCCAGTTGCGTTGTCGGCATCGTAACCTGTTCCTGCTCCTGCTCGTGGTGGTCCGAGGCCGCCTCCTCCTCGTTCTCCTTCTCATTAGCACGGCGAGATCGACTAGTGTTACCTATGAGCCGGTTTATAAACCCACCTGCCATAAGTAAAAGCTATATACAATGGACGGGTACTAAGTCAATATCAACACATGTAATAATTTTAACATCCACAACACATGTAATAATTAGCTACTAACATTTAAATTAGCTCAATTTAACATGATTAAGCCAATAATTAGCTACTATCTTAAATCCATTAAAGACAATCAAATTAACTATTAACAACAATAATTTCATCATAAAAATCAATAATGGCTACTATCCTAAGTCAAATAAAGACAAACAAATGATAAAGACGGAGGGAGGAATTAACTAACAACAACAATAATTTCATCATCAAAAACAATAATGGTTACTATCCTACGTCAATTAAAGACAAACAAACGATTAAGACGGAGGGCGAAAATAAACTAACAACAACAATAATTTCATTATCAAAAACAATAATGGCTACTATCCTACGTCAATTAAAGACAAACAAATGATTAAGACGGAGGGCGAAATTAAAATAAAGGTAAATATATTACCTAAGGATCAAAATAAGCAAACAAGGCGACGACAAGCAGTGGCGGCGACAAGCAGCGGCGGGCGACAGTCGCAGGTAGCTAGTGGGGGTCGTCCGATCTACAACAAACAAACTAATAAGGAACATATTAAATAACAAAAGGAGAAAAGAGAGAGAATGAAGGAGTTAATTAAACTTACCAAGGATGTGGTGGTAGGAAAGTGGTAGCCGGAGGTAGTCGGAGTAGGATGGCGTCGGATTAAATTGATTTAGGGGTTAGGCTTTGGGAAAAAATTGATTTGGGAATGACAGAGTTTATCGCGTGATTTTTACATAAACAGAAGCATACTGACGGAAATTCAGGAATCCGTCAGAGTCCCGAAATTTCGAAAACCTTACAGACGGAATTTCCGTCAGAAGTCTGTTTGACTGGATTCTGTATTTGACTGTGT
>JAIUZE010019731.1:0-22550 GCA_022085475.1 Heliosperma pusillum
AAGTATTTGTGGGACAAATATCAAAAATCAAAATGGATCAAAACAAGGCTCACATGGCCGATCATATTGAAGTGGATGGTGATGATGGTTGCTCTTATTCATACTCACAAGCAATATGTGATTATGACATGAATAGTAAACCTAAAATCATTTTATTCACTACAACACACCACCACTTTGCATGGCAATAAAATAAGAAGAAAAAATCACTGTTTTGGTGATGTAGAGGCCGGCCCTCTTGGCTACAAATAGAACAAATGTTGTTCAGTTTTAGTTAGTTCATTCTTGCTTATTTTCATACATCTCTCAAAAACTCTTCTTCTCTCTAAAAACTCTGAAATACTAATATTTCTTAAGTATTACTAGTGTAGTAATATAGTCTAATATTATTAGTATAATATCTATCTTATTATCTAGTTAATAATAAGAGTAGATTATTTGGGTTCATCTTGGTGCAACTTAGAGGAGATCTTCTAGTTTGGAGATTACTTTTGTTCATCCATAATTATAGCTAAAGAACAACAAGAAGGAGTTCTTGTTGTGCCCATATATTTTCCATATCAATGTGAGGAAATTTCTTGTTTTATATAAATGTCTTTATATTTGCATGCATGTTACATAGATCATTAAATACTAAATTAACAAGTAATTTAGTAACTAATTAGAGGAGTCTAAGTAAGGTCTATGGAATTTCAAAAAAACAACCCAACAAACCCTTGCACCAGAAAACTCCACCGCCGCCTCCATGCCCACTTCCTTCCTCACTTGGCCCACCTCCACCTTCTACGTATCCATGCCTCACCAACCTCCGTCCTCCACCAACCCCCCACCTCACTGCCTCCTCAACCTCCGTCCGCCACTAACCCCCCACCTCACTACCTCCCTCCACCACCCCTCCCCAACCCCTCACCCATCTGCCACCTTCTCTCCCTCCCCCCTCTGTACTTGTGTCCCCTTTGCCGCTACCCACCATCCACCAGCCACCACCTACAAGCCCCACAATTCTCCTAAAACAAATCACCAAGAACCACCTTTTTCTACCACTCACCCCACAAATCACCACCACCATTTAAAATTTGAGAAAAAAGAAAAAAACTAACCACCATCATTTTCTGGAAAAAAAAACAACCAAACACACCCACCAACACATTCAACAACAAAGATCTAAAATAATAAAAAAAAGAAAAAAAAGAAAAGGAGCGACGGCCGGCGGCAGAAGGGGGAGGGAGGCGAAAGGTGAGGAAATATAGTGGTCGGAGGGGTCGGGGGTGGTGGCCGTTTTTTTTTTGTAATTTTTTTGTTCTAGTTCTACTATTTGTTTTATTTATTTGTTTGTAATGTCTCTTTTTTATTTTATTTTCAGAATTTATGTTTTATTTAGATCCCCTACTTTATTTTTCAAATTTCTGATATTTCTTGTTCTTTTATATTTTTCAATTTCAAAATCACTATCTTTTTGTTTTGCTCTCATTTTTTATTTTTTAGATCTCGTTTTTTTATTGCTCTTTTTTTTTGTGGTTGGTAGAGCAAAGGTGATATTATTTGTGGTGGTTATTTTTTCATTATTTAAAGTTACTGGACTAAAGTTGTTTACACAGAAAAAGTTCAACAAAAAAGGACTGAGTTTACACAAAAAAAAGACTAAAGTTACACTAATAAGGAGGACTAAAATTACACTAATAAGAACTGAACTTACACTAATAAGGACTGAAGTTACACTAATAAGGACTGAAGTTACACTAATAAAAACTGAAGTAACACTATAAAGCACTAGGTTACCTAAACATTTCTTAAAGTTATATAAACTCAAATTAATATATTAAATCACATTTTGGTATAAAGTTACCCTATAAATGATTAAATTTGCACTAGTGACTAAAGTTATACAAATAATGATTTAAGTTTCACTTGTAAAGATTAAAGTTACACTCATAAAAAAGTTTAAATCATAAAAATCTTAAAAATTGTAAAGTTCAAATATTCAAATTTATATAATCAAAATCACATTTCAGCATGAAGTTACTCAAATAATGGTTGAAATTACACTCGTAAAGACTTAACTTTCAGGGTTTTGACCGGACCGGTCTACTTTTTATAGGGAAAATTGAAAAAAAATTTAGTGTGGACCAGACCGGAGACCAGCCACCATATTGTTTTGCAACCCGAAGTCCGGACCGGACCGGCCGGTCCGGGTCAGTCCAGTTTGCCAGTCCAGACCACTTTTTTAACACCCCTATTGGAAGGATGAGGAAGGTAGAGTTTACTGAAAAACTGAAGGGAGAAAGAGATAGAATATGGGTTTGATTTGTAATATGAGTTATATAAGGCCCAAAACTCAACGTGTGGTTTGACCCATTTGGAATTTCGAGTAGAACCCGATTACGAAATTAAAACGGGCTGAAATGCGACCGGTTCTACCCAATTAATCTATTCAATTTAACATTAATAAATCTACGAAATCATAAATTATCGATTTAAAATATTTTAACTAATAAAAGTAAAAGAGAATTTTATAAAATTAAGGTATTTAGTAAATACCCATTATTCTAAAATCGGGGGTGTTACAATCACCCCTCCTTTTCAAGTTTCGCCCTCGAAACTTGAAAGCAGAAAACATAAGTTACAAAGACAAAAATCAGTTTATCAAAATTTGACATCCAAATATTTACAACGGATGGTATTTCAAAAAACAAGTCCTTTTTTCACAAATATACATAAGAAAAGTTTTCGAAGTTGCCCGTCTCTTTTAGGGGGGACGAAATAGCTCTTGTCGTGCACACAAGAACACTAACATTGCAAAGTAAAACAAGATTAAAATAAAATCATACGCTGATAAGTGCATAACTACTTATTAGACGTCTGCAATAACGAGTCCTAGTATTCGACCAAACACAAAATCAAAGTAAGGGTAACATAATTCCATTTCTGCAAAACGAAAGTAGAAAAATCCATTTTCAGACTTTTTCGAAAGGATAAATTTGAAACACACATGAAAATTTGGATTATTTTTTTGCAAAGGGTAAACTCAAGATAACAAGACATTACAAGAAAATAAAGGCAACTTGATCTTCACAATTACAAATCAAGGTAATAAAAGATACCCACAACGAGTAAAATGAAACATAAAGGCGTATTGAAAAGAGTAAAAGCGGGAAGAAGGTCAATGTCCAATGAGTAGCAAATTGAATAAGAGTCAATCTGAGAGGCAAAGAGAGGAATGATGAACATAGACAAATTTTATTTCCGAAAGAAAACTTATCCAGATGGATAAGAGAAGAATGAGCGATAAAGTTGACAGTCAGAGAGGAGGAAAACCCATGCAATTTTACAAAACTATCAAATCTTACAAACCTATCTTACAGCCACATCAATGCCAAGAACGTTTTCAAATCTACATCACCAACTCCACTAACAAGCTAGTCATCGAAAGAATGTAACTCAACTCAGTTACACCTTACAAAATTTAAATCATTAGATTTCACATATATTCTTTACAATCACAAGATCAAAGACACTGACCGATATACCATATATCCAACTAGCATCAACTAAGATCTCTTGAGAAGGTAAAATCCACAATCACTGATCCACATGAACGTTTCTATAACGCAATTCACAATCTTAATTCAATCATTATTACACCTAAAACCACGAACATGAATAATCATATTTAGCAAACGATAATTACTACTACCCACAAGACGAATGACTTTACCATTCTAACTTTCTAATCCATAACAACTGAATACTCACTATCCAAAGCTTGAAATGAACATTTCTCGATCTCAAATTATAATACTTCAAGGCTCACTATCCCAAACTTAAAGATATATCTCATTCATAAATCCACAAAATCTCAAGAAAGAACAATCACAAATTCCAAACCATTTAGCTCATTTTAGCTCAAAATGCATCGATCTCCACTTATAAAATATTCCTCAAAATTCTAATTACTGTAAAGCAAAGTACCTTTGAGAATCCAACATTTCGAGACGACAAATTTCCAAAAGATTTCTAGGGCAACCATTATAATACTCGACAAAAGCAAACCATCATCACTCTCCCCTTCATTCTCGAAATAACTCTACAACATCAAGCTCAAAAACTAAAGTCATCAAGAGAGGATACACTACTACCATTAGGATCCATCCTAAATCTTAAACACTATTTCCCATGATAAAATATCGACATAAAATTTGCTCCACCCAAAGATAGATATTCTAGATCAAGAATCTCAATATACGTTACACTCACTCTGCGCCAAGCAAAAAGGATATCCAATCTACTAGAGGAAACATGAAGCAAAAACGAGTTAGAGACCGATAAGGTATCTTAAGGAGAGCTCGGGTATAATCAAGTACGTAATGAAAGGAGAGTAACGCTGAAAATAACGGCCTTCAGCAAGAGGGAAAACATATAATAGGGTTATGATGATATCTGCGTAAGAAAGAAGATATGATAATGCGATTTCTTAAAGATGAATTTCGACAAAAAATTTGTAAGATAGGAAATGGAAACAGATAATTGTGTCAGTAAAGGTATAAGGTTTAATCCATAAAATTGCTCTTTTCAAACCTAGGGCGATAGTAAAACAACTTATTCCTCTACCAAAGGTCTCTCATACGAGACCACCTTACCACAAATCATCAAAATAAGGTACACCTAAATTCGACAAATCGATTACTTCCCAATTCATCCATCATTTCCCATACCCCGGATTCATAGAAGAGGAATTGCAACTTAAGCATAATAACATTCTTTTAACTCCAATATTCAACACAACCTCAAAGGTTCCAAAAATCGATGGACTAAACAATACTTATCTACAATAGTCCATTTTCAACTTCTATTGCCCACATGGTAGAACACCGAACAAAACGTCATCATCAACATCTTAAAGCATTTTCTTCATAGCCCACCTAATCAAATTTCACTCATATCTATAATCCTCAAGTAACATGGTTTAATCTACCATGACAACTTACTACTTCAAACGACTCTTTGATACCATGAGATAAGATCATATCCTTAAATCCAAGAATTATAGCCAAGTACTTTTCCACCAAGACTATAGCCAAAAATACACACACAAGGAGACCACAAGAAGTCACTTAGTCTCAAAGGCATTTTACAACTCAAGGTGTCATCCAAATATTCTAACTTATAAAAACGAGCCCTAATATAAGTATGATCCTTAAAACACTCTAATATAGCAGAACTCCTAAGTCCAAAAGATTAGGTCACCAACAAGCTAAACAGTCTAAGGCCATTCATTCAACCTTACACTATCAGTTCCCAGAAATCACTCACACCTATATCAGGGCAAACATCTATGCACTAGAATCTCCAAACACGTCTTACCAAACTCTCCCATGATACAATAACTCAAACTATGAGGTGAAACTCAGATTCACACAACTTCCTCAAAGTCTCAACTTCATCCAACTAAGGCCAACTTTCAACGAAACCAAAGGGAATGTATACAAAACCAAAGGGAATGTATACACTATGAAAAGGAAAGGTTTTCGATGAGATAGAAACACACTTCATTCATGATCGTCATTTTTCAATTTTCGCTAGGGATACTTTTTCTAGCTAAAACATGGTCCACCTCAAGAGGGTAGTTACAAATAAGGATAACATCACTCAACACAATCAACAAATAAGTTAGAACCTAACAAACATCAAGTACACTAAAGACTACCCCTTAGGTCCTTAAGACAAACATCAAGAGCGTTATAGCTCTGATACCAACTGTGACATCCCACGATTTCGCAATAAAGTAAACACATAGATTTGCATCGGAAAACACGAGATTTTAAAAACTTTAAATGAAAACCCTTGAATGTCACTTTATGTTATAAAACCAAAGCTTACTTAATAAACCGTTTATAAAAATTGTAACTTAAATAAATACCAGGGATCCCGATCCCTTGAAAAAACACAGATAAGATAATAAAACTAATACAAACTAGAACGCTAAGTGTGAATCGCTGTCAGTACAACGCTCGCTAGCTTACTCGTCAAAACCCCATGCAAAAATGAACATGCAACCTGTTCATTCATGAAACATGAATGCCATAGTCAATGGGGAGTAACTCAGGGTTCTCCCAGTCATACTACATTAAAACAAACATAATTAGAGCATGTAAGCATACATCATCATACGTATATAGATATCATGTCGATTAGGAAGATAACATTTCATAAGAACGATATAAGCATGTGAGGAGTAACAATGATATGATCATCATGAAGAAAATGACTAGGGAAGACTCAACCGACTACTCAAGGCATACATGACTCAATTGAGCTAAATATCCAAAATCGTCACTAAACATGTGAATAAGACATAAGATAAATGTAACAATGATAAACAAGAGTCAATACATGATACATAAGCATTATAAAAACTTAAGAAATCATAATCAATAAGGAACATAAATCTCATCTCAAAACAACATGTTTGGAAACCATCTAAGAAAAACGTCAACTTTAAGTGGTCATAACTTGAGTTATAGACATGATAATGCAGTAGTTCCAAATGAAGGTGATATATTATCCTCTTACTGTTTCAGCGGTAGTTCACATGTTCAAAACAATCAAGAAACAAGAGAGATATATATGACCATTCTACGAAAAAGTGTTAGTGTAGGAAAACTGCGTGTCATCACGAGCGTGACAGACATGTCACAACCGTGATGAAGCCGGGTGATGGTTCTGTCTATTATGTCACGAGCGTGACAGGTATATCATGGTCGTGACGAGGCCGAGACAACCCTAGTTTGCACGAGACTCAACCATGGCTCTCCCAAAATCGATTCACACACAACTTATGTCATATTCACATCCAAAAGTCATACAAACCCAAACCCATTTATAATTATAAACATAATTCCATCACTAATCATCATTCTATTCAACATATGGGTATTAAGCCATCCAATTAAACACAATAGAACGATTGATTCATCATTAACGACTTTAGCACATGTTTATACAACAAGAAAGAGTATTAGCATCCCAAACTACCAGCTTCCATCATTGTAAGCCACATGAAACACAATTCCATTAATTAACATGTTAGAATCATGAATTCAAGACAACAATTAACAAAGAACTCATTTATATCATCTAGTCCTACCCTAGAACACATAATAAGCACATAAAATGTGATATCGAGTAACCCGTCTATATTACCTTATTTAACGTCTTGTATGCTTTCCATAAGTTAAGAAATAGTCTTCAACCGGGTCCTCTAAGTCTCTACCTATCATTATAATACAAAAAGATGAAAACATTCAGACTAGAGAAAGACGGGAGATTTGAATAAGTGAGAAAGGTGAATACTTTCTTACCTTAAAAGATAGAGAAAGGTGAGAGGATTCCGAAATATCAAACGGATCTAGATTTGGTTAAGAAATGAAGGTTTTATTAGAGTTTTAATGGAGTTGGAAAGGATGAGTTTTAATGGAGTAGAATTAGGTTTTGTTGGAAGGAGGAGGAAGGTAGAGTTCGCTGAAAATATGGGTTTGATTTGAGAATATGAGTAATATAAGCCGCAAAACTCAAGGTGATATTTGACCCATTTGGAATTTCTATTAGAACCCAATTACGAACTTAAAGGAGGCTGAAATGCGACGGTTTCCACCTAAGTAAACTAAATTCAATTTAACATTAATTTAAAATTTCGAAATCTTAAATTATTGATTTAAAATATTTTAACCAATAAAAGAAAAAGAGAATTTTATAAAATTAACGTCTTTAGTAAATACCTCTTATAACAAAATCGGTCTGTTACATTTTATTAACTCATGAAGTGTTTAATGTACACAATTAATTTAAGAATAATGATGACATCCTTTTTATTTTCTTGAACTTATATGTTACAAAATGTGTAATGACACTTTTGTAAGTTATTTTTGTAAATTGTATGTTTATGTTGAAAGATTAGTTTAGTAATTGTACATGGTTGAGGTGTGATCATAATAAGCTATAAAATGTGAAATACATATCAATTAGGCACTGAACATGTCTTTTTAATATTATTTATAAATTTGTTATAAATGCGGAAGGAGACTAATAACCAAGTGTCTTAATTAAGACATGAATTATAAATTAAGTTGTTCAAGTTATTTAATGTCCTAATAGTAAAATAATGTGATTCTATGGCATGCGCAGTAGGATGGCGTTTTTTTGTTAATATATTAGACCTTGTTTGAGTTATTTGTGATCGTTGAGACTTGAGTAATGTAGTTCAATAACTGCATAACTTAGACATCAATGTGATAAATTCAAATGTTAATTAGTACCTTGTAAATATTATTAAAGCGGTTGACCAATATTTAATGTCGTGTCTTGGGTTTAAAATCACTCTTATGTCTAATATATGTAACGCTCGTCTGTGCTTTGAATATACGTGTGAATGACCTGAATTACTAGAATGTATAGGTGTTACAAGCTATGATTTAAAAACCCTTAGTTATATTTCTTAAGCGTTGCGTTGATCACTAAAACATGAGTACTTAATCATTAGTAAAATGACTATTGTAAACCTAAGATAAATTATAAGAGAATTTTAGGAGTATCGGATAAGAAATTGCTTATAAGTTATAAGGTCACCTTATAATAATGTTACAAATTTTTTATTGGTTTGTGTTAATTATCTGTGTATGATTACGGCTGTGTACACGTCTTTAAGTCCTAAATTGCTCAAATTAATATTATTTTATATTATTTCAGCTAAATGATACTCCTTTCTAGTCACTTATTTCTTCCCATTTCCTTTTTGCACAATAATGAACGAAATAAATTTGGAAACTACAAAATACACTATCTCACATACAAATGAATTTGGAAAACATAAAACAGACAACTCCACATCCAAAAAGGGAAATAGGGAAGAAAACACCACTTACCCAATAAGAAAATGGGGAAGAAACAAGTGACCTAGGAGGGAGTAGTTAAAATGCATCGATCTCCACTTATAAAATATTCCTCAAAATTCTAATTACTGTAAAACAATGTACCTTTGAGAATCCAACATTTAGAGACGACAAATTTCCAAAAGATTTCTAGGGCAACCATTATAATACTCGACAAAAGCAAACCATCATCATTATCCCCTCTATTCTCGAAATAACTCTACAACATCAAGCTCAAAAACTAAAGTCATCAAGAGAGGATACACTAATACCATTAGGGTCCATCCTAAATCTTAAACACTATTTCCCATGATAAAATATCGACATAAAATTTTCTCCACCCAAAGATAGATATTCTAGATCAAGAATCTTAAAATACATTACACTCACTCTGCGCCAAGCAAAAAGGATATCCAATCCACTAGGGGAAAGATGAAGCAAAAACGAGTTAGTGACCGATAAGGTATCTCAAGGAGAGCTCGGGTATAATCAGGTACGTAATGAAAGGAGAGTAACGCTAAAAATAACGGCCCTCAGCAAGAGGGAAAACATATAATAGGGTTATGAAGATATCTGAGTAAGATAGAAGATATGATAATGCGATTTCGTAAAGATCAATTTCGACAAAAAATTTGTAAGAAAGGTAATGGAAACAGATAATGGTGTGAGTAAAGGTATAAGGTTTAATCCATAAAATTTCTCTTTTCAAACTTAGGGCGATAGTAAATCAACTTATTCCTCTAACAAAGGTCTCTCATACGAGACCACCTTACCACAAATCATCAAAATAAGGTACACCTAAATTCGACAAATCGATTACTTCCCAATTCATCCATCATTTCCCATACCCCGGATTCATACAAGAGGAATTGCAACTTAAGCATAATAACATTCTTTTAACTCCAATATTCAACACAACCTCAAAGGTTCCAAAAACCGATGGACTAACAAATACTTATCTACAATAGTTCATTTTCAACTTCTATACCCCACATGGTAGAACACCGAACAAAACGTCATCATCAACATCCTAAAGCATTTTCTTCATAGCCCACCTAATCAAATTTCACTCATATCTATAATCCTCAAGTAACATGGTTTAATCTACCATGACAACTTACTACTTCAAACGACTATTTGATACCATAAGATAAGATCATATCTTTAAATCCAAGAATTATAGCCAAGTACTTTTCCACCAAGCCTATAGCCAAAAATACACACACCAGGAGACCACACGAAGTCACTTAGTCTCAAAGGCATTTTACAACTCAAGGTGTCATCCAAATATTCTAACTTATAAAAACTAGCCCTAATATAAGTATGATCCTCAAAACACTCTAATATAGCAGAACTCCTAAGTCCAAAAGATTAGATCACCAACAAGCTAAACAGTCTAAGGCCATTCATTCAACCTTACACCATCAGTTCCCAGAAATCACTCACACCTATATCAGGGCAAACATCTATGCACTAGAATCTCCAAACACGTCTTACCATACTCTCCCATGATACAATAACTCAAACTGTGACAACCCTCACGAATGCGGAAATAAACATACAAGCATGCGATTTATATAGCGGAAATATGAAGTTTTAAAAACCTTTATACATGCAAGATAAGAATACGAGGAGTGTCAAATTACAAACCGAATACAAAATACTCCAAGATAAGAGACGTAATCTCTCCAAATGTTAACAACGTAAAAGTGTTTAGCAAATAAGCTAAAATCGTCTAGAGGTGAAACTTCCAGGGACAACGCCCGCTAGCTCACACCCGAACCCAAAATAGCATAAGCAAAAAGCCATCCAAATCAAGCAACCTGTTCATCCATGAAAAACATGAACGCCACAGTCAGTGGGGAGTAATTCCGGGTTCTCCCAGCCATATCACATTAAACATACATAAAAGGAAATACAAAAATAGATGCATGCATATATAGATATACATGTGAAATACGATAAGGATAAATAGGCAAATCGATATATCATGATAAGAGCAAAAGAGTTACAAATCCGAATCCATCATGTTATACAAAGACTCGGGGAAGACACTCTTAAACAACCGAATACGCTCACTAGGGCTTACATCTCACCGTTAGCGGTATAAGTTTGATAAGATTGAGAATCGACAAACAAACCATGCCAAGTCATGCAATGATCATATATAATCATTCATGTAATCATCCATCTAAACACAACCGACACAATGACGACATCTCTCACGGTAAATGAAACGCACTAGCACCGTGTACATGGCAAGTATGATTAACAGGCATCCACGAGATAACCATTTCCCTGAACGCATACACGATCACATTTCGTATATGTGGACTAATTTCCTCCAGTAGGACGACGATAATAATAAGGTCCTAGTCTAAATCTGGCCAGAATCCCGGAATCGCATATTCCAGTTCGACATGCGATAAACGTTTCGCATCCAAGACTCGGTCAATCAAATGACGCCGAGAACCCCAAATTCGGTAGCCAAAATTACGAAAAGAGGCGGAAAAGAGCTCAAGCCTCATAACAAGCGGTACGCTACATGCAAATAACACACCTCGCAAGTACAAACATTTGACGGTCGGGTCGATCAACGCAATGCGTTCGCTCCCACAACGTCGTCGTATGCCCCACTAACACATGCATTAAGCAGTAGGATACCTCCCCGTTCCGACATTCCAGCCTTACGAACGTGGAGGTAGCCAAGGGAATGAGAGTACAAAGCACATAACAAAATTGTGCTCAAACCGTATCATTTGTAAAAACCGACTCAAAGTGAGACATACCAAAAACCGTCAAAAAACATGTGATACAAGGAAATGAAATATCATATATTCAAAACATTAATATTATAAGTCACTACGTAAAATTATACGATAAACGAACGATCGGAATTATTATAAATGAAAACAGTAAACAAAAATCACAAACAACTTCCAGGAGGTGCCAGCCGGTCAAGTGGACCGGCTGCCGGTCAAACGGCTAAGGCCAACTATCATATGAAAAACCAAAGTGAAAATACAGGGTGTCCCAGCCGGTCAGGTGGACCGGCTGCCGGTCACCCGGCTAAGGACCAAGGGTATTATGAAAACAAGAAGGAAAATAGGGGTGTCTCAGCCGGTGGTCTGACCGGCTGCCGGTATAATATACAGCCACTGCCCCAGCCGGTGGTCTGACCGGCTGCCGGTCGACCGGCTGGGGTCCATATGCACGAAAATCACCATTCCAACTAAGGTTCAACATTTATCAATTATCGATTATCAACATAAAGCATAGATTCTCATATAAATTCTCAACAAACGATATATAGCATCATCATCAAAATTACTAAACTCACTAATCATATTCTAAATACGATTCCTAGCATTGAAAACACGTAAAACACGCAAATGATATCGAGTAACCCTTCACCGTTACCTTATTGCGTCTTTACTCCGCGTCAAGGTCCTCTTCTATTAGGAAATAGTCTTTGTCGGGATCTTGAAGGTCACCACCTACAAAATAGTTAATAAAAGATGAATTTACTTCACCTTGAGAATGACGGAAAGTTTGAAAAGCGAGAAAGACGGTAATTTTATTACCAATACGGATAGAGGAAGTTAAGAGGGGAAGAATAAGACGAACTTACGAGAATTTGAGCAAGAAACGAATGAGGTATGATGATTCAAAGATTGGATCAAAATGGAGGCAAGATTTTGGTTTTCTTAAGGAAGAAGTAAGCTTGAATTGTGTTTCTGTGAATATGAATTAGGTTAGGAGAGTATGAGATGTATAAGGAAAAGTCAAGAAAAAGTCAAAGTCGCCTTAAGATGGGATTCACATGGAATCTCGCGGAAATTCCAAATACGAACTCGGAAATTCTAAATTCGACTCGGAATATTAAATTCTAAATTAAAACTTAAATTCACTGAAAAGTATCCGTAAAATATTTTCATTATAAAAATAGGGTACATTTCCGGGTGTTACACAAACTATGAGGTGAAACTCAGATTCACACAACTTCCTCAAAGTCTCAACTTCATCCAACTAAAGCCAACTTTCTACAAAACCAAAGGGAAGGTATACACAAGAGGTAGATAGATTAAGAAGCATCTAAATAAAAAGGAGAGAGCAAGATACACTATGAAAAGGAAAGGTTTTCGATGAGATAGAAACACACTTCATTCATGATCGTCATTCTTCAATTTTCGCTAGGGATACTTCTTCTAGCTAAAACATGGTCTACCTCAAGAGGGTAGTTACAAATAAGGATAACATCATTCAACACAATCAACAAATAAGTTAGAACCTAACAAACATCAAGTACACTAAAGACTACCCCTTAGGTCCTTAAGTCTACTCATCTCTTATTCATTATTCATTTGTCAAGTTATTTAAGGTTGGGGTGCATGGATGTGCGTCATGAGCGTTATAGCTCTGATACCAACTGTGACATCCCACGATTTCGCAATAAAGTAAACACATAGATTTGCATTGGGAAACACGAGATTTTAAAAAAGTTAAATGAAAACCCGTGAATGTCACTTTATGTTATAAAACCAAAGCTTACTTAATAAACTGTTTATAAAAATTGTAACTTAAGTAAATACCAGGGATCCCGATCCCTTGAAAAAACACAGATAAGATAATAAAACTAATACAAACTACAACGCTAAGGGTGAATCGCTGTCAGTACAACGCTCGCTAGCTTACTCGTCAAAACCCCGTGCAAAAACGAACATGCAACCTGTTCATTCATGAAACATGAATGCCATAGTCAATGGGGAGTAACTCGGGGTTCTCCCAGCCATACTACATTAAAACAAACTTAATTAGAGCATATAAGCATACATCATCATACGTATATAGATATCATGTCGATTAGGAAGATAACATTTCATAAGAACGATATAAGCATGTGAGGAGTAACAAAGATATGATCATCATGAAGAAAATGACTAGGGAAGACTCAACCGACTACTCAAGGCATACATGACTCAATTGAGCTAAATACCCAAAATCGTCACTAAACATGTGAATTAGACATAAGATAAATGTAACAATGATAAACAAGAGTCAATACATGATACATAAGCATTCGAAAAACTTTAGAAATCATAATCAATAAGGAACATAAATCCCATCTCAAAACAACATGTTTGGAAACCATCTAAGAAAAACGTCAACTTTAAGTGGTCATAACTTGAGTTATAGACATGATAATGCAGTAGTTCCAAATGAAGGTGATATATTATCCTCTTACTGTTTCAGCGGTAGTTCACATGTTCAAAACAATCAAGAAACAAGAGAGATATATATGACCATTCTACGAAAAAGTGTTAGTGTAGGAAAACTGCGTGTCATCACGAGCGTGACAGACATGTCACAACCGTGACGAAGCCGGGTGATGGTTCTGTCTATTATGTCACGAGCGTGACAGGTATATCATGGTCGTGACGAGGCCGAGACAACCCTAGTTTGCACGAGACTCAACCATGGCTCTCCCAAAATCGATTCACACACAACTTATGTCATATTCACATCCAAAAGTCATACAAACCCAAACCCATTTATAATTATAAACATAATTCCATCACTAATCATCATTCTATTCAACATATGGGTAATAAGCCATCCAATTAAACACAATAGAACGATTGATTCATCATTAACGACTTTAGCACATGTTTATACAACAAGAAAGAGTATTAGCATCCCAAACTACCAGCTTCCATCATTGTAAGCCACATGAAACACAATTCCATTAATTAACATGTTAGAATCATGAATTCAAGACAACAATTAACAAAGAACTCATTTATATCATCTAGTCCTACCCTAGAACACATAATATGCACATAAAATGTGATATCGAGTAACCCGTCTATATTACCTTATTTAACGTCTTGTATGGTTTCCATAAGTTAAGAAATAGTCTTCAACCGGGTCCTCTAAGTCTCTACCTATCATTATTATACAAAAAGATGAAAAACTTTGAGACTAGAGAAAGACGGGCGATTTGAATAAGTGAGAAAGGTGAATAATTTCTTACCTTAAAAGATAGAGAAAGGTGAGAGGATTCCGAAATATCAAACGGATCTAGATTTGGTTAAGAAATGAAGGTTTTATTAGAGTTCTAATGGAGTTGGAAAGGATGAGTTTTAATGGAGTAGAATTAGGTTTTGTTGGAAGGAGGAGGAAGGTAGAGTTCGCTGAAAATATGGGTTTGATTTGAGAGTATGAGTAATATAAGGCGCAAAACTCAAGGTAATATTTGACCCTGACAGGGTTGTCGCATACCCTAATCAAAGATAAATAACCCAAACTAGGCTAACAACAAATTAATGTAATTAGGGAAGTAAGGGGTCGATCTCGGGGAGACGGGAGATACTTGTGAATAGTTATGGTTAGAACTCTATCTTGTACGATTGGAAAATGTTTGTCACTAATTAATAAATGCTATAATAAAAATGATAACAATACAATAAAGAAAAGGATCTAGGGATCGGGGTTCACATGCTAATCAATTTAAAAGCAAATTTTTTTACGGGTTTAGAAAAATCATATTTGTCCAAGTCTTTAAATGGTATATTCCTTTCAAATTCATTCCGACTTTTTAACGGGTCCTATCGTCTTTTCAGCCTTGCTAGGTCATTAAACTATTCTTGCCAGTCTTTTAATTTTCATCTTGACTCTCGCCCTTGAGACGGAAATTCACAAGTATAAACAATTGATTAAGGCCTTAAATCAAAGTTTATCATGAGTATCAAACAAGAAATAGATGTTGGAGTAGGTGTCCTCCACAAATAGTGCGCCACATTATAAATCTTATTAAGGAATATAATTGGGATATTTATTGACTATATATTTGATTAGTCAGTTGATTAACGTAAATCAATAACGGTTGGCTGACTAGAGTTTGACGTTATTGTCGTTTGACGGCGGTGATCAACTGATCCCTTTCGGTCACACCTAAAGGATGAAATCCAAATAGTAACTAATTATTTGTATACGATACAGTTAATTAGTACATTACATATATTCGATATGTACGAGAGTTAATTGTTAGAAATTGAGTTAAGAACTCAAATTCGATTAAACTTATTTTTCAATTATGCGATAATTGACTAATAAATTTATATCTTATTTTAATACGATTAAATAAGATTTAACTTAGTAATTAATCGTTAAATTACTAAATTAGTTGAGGTTTTGAGATAGAGGTAATTAGTTAATTATATTTACAAGGAGTTGTAAAATAAATTAACTAAGCATTGTGGGACCCATTATATATTGATATAATGGTAAAATATTACTTAAAATGTTAAGTACATATTATTTATTTAATTGAGTCATATAATTGTTATATGATCAAATTAACACTTAATTATACAAGATAATTAAGCATATGATTAATAAGTATTTGTGAGACAAATATCAAAAATCAAAATGGATCAAAACAAGGCCATAGTGGCCGGTCATGTTGCTTGTAGTATGGTGATGATTGTTGTTCTTATTTACACTCACAAGTCACCAAGTGAAAGTGACATATCAAGTAGAATATAATCATCACTTATACTACAACACTCCACCCTAATGCATGTGATCAAATTAAACAAAATAAGAGTCCATTTTGGACAAAGTGGTCCAGCCAAATTGGCTTTATAATGAACAATTGTTGTTCATTTTACTACTACTTCATTTTGTGCAATTTTACACTTCTCTCTAAAATTCTTCCTCCCACTAAAAACTCTCATATACTAATATTTCTTAAGTATTACTAGTGTAGTAATATAGTCTAATATTAGTAGTATATCATCTATCTTATTATCTAGTTAATAATAAGGGTAGATTATTTGGTGTCATCTTGGTGCAACTTGAAGGAGGTCTTCTAGTTTGGAGATTTCTTGTTCATCCATATTATTAGCTCAAGAACAACATGAAGGTGTTCTTGTTGTGCCCATATTATTTCCATATCAATGTGAGAAAATTTCTTCTTTTATATAAATGTCTTTGTATTTGCATGCATGTTACATAGATCATTAAATACTAAATTAACAAGTAATTTAGCAACTAATTAAAGGAGTCTAATTAAGGTCTATGGACTTTCATGTGGTATCAGAGCCAGGTTGTTGCATGCATGTTCATTTTGGACATTTTTTTATTAAAGTTATAAGATAACTAATAAATCAAAAATTTTAAGTTAAAATACGATTTTGACGAAAATTTTTAGTGCATGTATACCTACTAACCTCAAAATGTTTTTGGTCAAGTTTCGTGATTTTAGGGATTGATTTGCTATTTATTTTGATTTTTGGCTCTTAAACCGAGTTAACATGCATTTTATGAGTTAAAAGTTAACTAAAAAATAGTTGCATGTTGATTCTGGCCATGAAATTTGGATATGATATCACATGCATGCATTACATATTGTATGTAAAATTTCGTGACTTTTACTTATGTATTTGATCTTGAAAATTTCGTGACTTTTTGGCTCCTTTTCTGATCTTGAAAATTTTTGGTACATTTTATATTATGATGTTGATACTCTTGGTGAAATTTCATAATTTTTTTCAGTATTTTACTATATTCAATGATTTTTATTTGATAAAACCATTAAATATTAAGTTATTTGTTCATAACATTAATTTAAATTTTTTTGAGCAAATTTTTTTATTTTTTAGAGTTCCTGGACATGTTCCAGAATGTACAAAATTTTTTGGTTTCAAATTTAATGATGTTTATATTTTATTTTGGTTTTATTTCATAATTGTTATGATTAAACCGTAATATTTAGCAAATGAAATGAAATCAATCTAATTAATAACCAACAAAATTAGTGGGGACTAATTTTGAGTTCTAAAACAGTTTAGTAAATTATTTTGAATTTAAATGAGATTTAAATGTTGACATTGATTTTTAATGGTTAAAAATCAATGAATCCCGTAAAATCGAGCTACAATGAGCATGAATGAATTTAGGACGATTTTGGCATGAATTTTGCAGCAATTTATTTTATTTATGGTTGAATGAATGAATGTCATTTATTTAATAATTTATGCAAATTTTGTACCTAGTATGGCCTAGTTATTTTTAATCGTTATTACCCGTAATGTAAGGGAATAACGGTTTGGTTGTAATTTTATTGCGATCTCGTATCGCCGGTTTGTATAATTTTAATAATTTCATTTCATAGAATAAATGTATAATAGGAATTTATATATTTGTATATTTGTAATTATTTTTATGAAGACCGGTGACTCCCTCAAAAGACGGTGCCATTTTGGAAGGTGTTCCAAGTGAAGAGGCAAGGGACCAAGGAGTTGGTTTCCGAATTTGTAATTATCTAGTTAATTTGATTAGCTAGGTGGCCATACTAGGATTTTATCGTTGCTTGGTTTTCTTGCTTTATTTCCGCTCATGCCAAAATCGTCACACATGCATTTTATTTACCGTTATTGTCAATTCAACGTTATTCACAATTCACCGACTTAGTTCACTTATAGGAATTAATAACTAAATTGACAAGACCTCTCACATAACTTTAAAAATTGAGATTTAGCCTTACCAATTAGTAACACCTATGAACCCCGTGTTCATTAGGGCTACCACGCTCGTGGGTCCCTTTTTACCTCGGGTAAGTAGGGTGATACGATCACAAGCTAAAATTGGATTGGACTCAACGAGATAAGCGTTATCTTGGGACTAGGAGATGGATTTAGTTGAAATCCGTCAACCAAGAGTTCTAAAGGTAGAATTAGTCAAGTAATGACTTACCATTTCTAGATAAAGGTAGCATGCGATGACTATCTTTATTTAAAAATGGGTCTTGGAATCATTTATATAATTTAGTGAGAGGTCGTTATATGAATGCTAAACTTGTTAAAATGTTTTTCAAGTAAATTAACAATGAATGTTTATATATTTCTTTTTGTTGTAGTTACCATATTCGCATAATGTCGACATCATCAAACGTTGCAACCTTGGGTAAGGACTCATGGTTGAGATCCGTCATGGACAAGTGTGCCCTGAAAGATGACGGAAGTAACTTCGTTGAATGGGAGTCAACGATCAACAGTGCCGCGTTATCCGCTAACGTGCTTCGCTACTTGGTCGAAGAGCCCCCACCGAACCCGCGCCTAGATCGTCCGCGGTGGTTCGGGCCGAATATGACCTTTATTTGAAGGTTGCTAATGACGTCAAGAATGTCTTGATTTGGTCAATCTCACCCAAACTCAAACTCCAATTGATATCACTCGATGCATATGCGATATTCACGAGGATCACGTCGATGTTTTCGCAAGCCCCTCAAATTCTCCAATATGAGGCGGCTACGAAATGCTTTGACACCAAGATTCTAAGGGGCCAAAAAGTTGGCCCACACGTGCTCAAAATGGTTAGCACGCGGACACCTTAGAGCGTCTAGGGTGCAAAATTTCGAAGCAATTGGTGGTGGGTAAGATCCTACATTCACTCACACCTAAGTTCACCCAATTTAGAGTGAACTATAACATGAATGGCATGGAAAAGAGTTTTCATGAACTCCATGCACTCCTCACCCAAGCGGAAAGGGACATGGAGGCTAGTGGGAGAGAACACAAGGATGTTCTTTCCATGAAAATGAAGAACATGAACCTTGGGGTGAGGAAGGACAAGGGAAAGGGTAAGACTCTTTTCAAGAAATCCGGCAAGGGAAAGAGCAAGGTCTTTTATAAGGCCAAGTTCAACACGCGGAGGCGGATTGCTATTATTGTAATGGCAAAGGGCATTGGAAACGCAATTGCCCCAAGTACTTGAAAGACAAGAAGACGGTTGTGTGACAACGTCAGGTAAAATTCTTTCATCACTCTATATGATAGATATTAATTTGCTAGTACATCTTCTTGGGTATTTGATACCGGTTGTGGTTCTCACCTTTGTAATCATGTACAGGGGCTGAGGGACGCGCAAGCACTAGCTAAGGGTGACGTGGACCTGCGCATGGGAAATGGAGCTAAGGTAGCCGCAGTTTCCGTGGGCACCTACGTTCTTCTTTTGCCGAATGGTTTAGAGTTGTATTTAAATAATTGCTTATTATGTACCAACTCTTACCAAGAACATTATCTCCATTTCCGTGTTAGACAAGGAAGGATTTTCATTTTGCATTAAGAACAACTGTTGTACTTTTTCGCTTAATGAAATGGTTTATGGCGAGGCCATTTCTATTGAAGGTATTTATGTTTTAGATATTGCAAAAGAGGTCTATCATGTAGAAAACAAGAAGCTCAAAACAGGTGAACCTAATCAATCATACCTTTGGCATTGTCGTTTAGGGTACATAAACGAACGACGCATAAACAGACTTGTTTCATCTAAAGTACTCAAACCATTCGATTACGAATCTTATGGCGTATGCGAATCTTGTCTTCTAGGCAAGATGACTCATGCTCCTTTTACGGGAAAAGGGACACGAGCAAGTGAAGTATTAGGACTTATACATACGGATGTATGCGGTCCAATGACTATCCAAGCTAGAGGTGGTTATCACTACTTCATTACTTTTACCGACGACTTGAGTAGATATGGATATGTCTACTTGATGAGGCATAAAAGTGATGCTTTTGAAAAATTCAAGGAATTTCAAAATGAAGTAGAAAACCAATTGAATAAAAAGATTAAAACCCTACGATCCGATCGTGGTGGTGAATACTTGAAAAATGAATTTGATTCACACCTAAAAGATTGTGGTATAGTATCACAATGGACTCCTCCTGGAACACCTCAATTAAACGGTGTGTCCGAAAGGAGAAATCGAACTTTATTAGATATGGTTCGATCTATGATGAGTCTAACAGAGCTTCCTGATTATTTTTGGGGTTTTGCTATCTTATCTGCAATATTTTCACTAAATCGAAGCCCGACTAAAGCGGCAAACAAGACTCCATATGAGATATGGACAGGGAAAGTCCCTTATTTGTCGTTTATGAGAATTTGGGGATGCGAGGCTTTTGTTAAGAATAAGTCTGACGATAAACTCGCACCCAAATATGAAAAATGTTGTTTGTAGGATACCAAAGGAATCACGTGCTTATTACTTCTACAATTAAAACACGAGGGACAAAGTGTTTGTGTCTCGTGATGCAGTCTTTTTAGAAAAAGATTTTATTTCTAAAAGACAGAGTGGGAGAAAATTTGAACTTGATGAAGTCCAAGAGCCACAAACCGAAAATGACGACGAGGAAAACGTTCCCTCTTCGTCTGGTACGGTCATTATTCCTTCGGAACCTAGGAGGTCAAGCAGAACTAGTCATCAACCTGATAGATACCTTGGTATTATAGAGGAAGGTGATGACTATAATTTGCTACTTTTTGAAAGTAACGAACCTACTACCTACAAAGCAGCCATTTGTAGTCCCGACTCAAAGCCATGGCTAGGAGCCATGCAATTCGAAAGGGATTCTATGTACGACAATCAAGTATGGGACTTGGTTGATTTACCTAAGGAGGTACAACCTCTTCAGTGTAAGTGGATCTATAAGATCAAAAGTGGCATAGATAAACATAATGATGTTTACAAAGCTAGATTGGTGGCAAAAGGTTTCACCCAAGTTCATGGTCTTCACTATGACGAAACCTTCGCCCCAGTCGCCATGCTTCGATCCATAAGGATTATCTTAGCGGTTGCCGCATTTCATAATTATGAGATTTGGCAAAAGGATGTCAAAACCGCCTTCTTGAATGGGATTCTAGAAGAGGAAGTGTACATGACACAACCTGAAGGTTTTGTGAATCCATCAAAACCTAAGAAGGTATGCAAACTTAAGAGATCCATCTATGGTCTTAAACAAGCATCCAGGAGTTGGAATCATCCTTTCGATCATGTAATTAAACAAAATGGTTTCACTCAAAGCGTCGAGGAACCGTGTTTATACATGAAGTTTAGTGGGAGTAAAGTAACTTTTCTAGTCTTGTATGTAGATGACATACTACTCATTGGGAATGATATTCCAATGCTCACTTCTGTAAAGGAGTGGCTAGGAATACATTTCCAAATGAAAGACTTAGGAGAGGCCCAGCGTATCTTAGGTATTCGGATCTATAGGGATTGATCTAAAAGGATACTAGCATTAAGTCAAGAAACTTATATTGATAAGATTCTTGATCGGTTCAACATGAAAGACTCTAAGAGAGGCTTTCTTCCTATGGGAAGTGGGATCACTTTGAGTAAATCAGAGTGCCCTACGAAACCCGAGGAGATTGAACGCATGAAATTGATCCCTTACGCATCTGCTGTTGGATCAGTCATGTATGCTATGATGTTCACTCGTCCCGATGTTGCATATGCTTTGAGCATGACAAGTCGTTACCAAGCAAATCCAGGTGAGAGTCACTGGATAGCCGTAAAGAACATCCTTAAGTACTTAAGAAGGACCAAGGATTCGCTCTTAGTGTTTGGAGGCGAGACTGAGTTACGTGTAAAGGGTTACACAGATGCCAGTTTCCAAACAGATAGGGATGATATGTGATAAGTGAATATTTGTATGGTTTTAACCCCCAATTTAGCACGGTTTTGTACGTCATTTGTGCTTTGTTAAGCCACATTATGAGCTAATATCGTCTTCTAGGCGAATTCCTATGTTCCAACATGTTTTGTAGGGAAAGTGA
>JAIUZE010019732.1:0-49890 GCA_022085475.1 Heliosperma pusillum
GAAAAGTCAACGAAAGTCAAAGACGACTTAAAAGTCAAGAAAAGTCAAAGACGACTTAAAAGTCAAGAAAAGTCAAAGACGACTTAAAAGTAAAGAAAAGTCAAAGACGACTTAAAAGTCAAGAAAAGTCAAAGACGACTTAAAAGTCAAGAAAAGTCAAAGCTGACTTAAAACGGGATTTTCATGAAATCTCGCAGAAATTCCAAATACGAACTCGGAAATTCCAAATTCGACTGGAAACAATAAATTCTAAATTAAAACTTAAGTTTGCTGAAAAGTATCCGTAAAATATTTGCACTAGAAAAATAGGGTACTTTTCGGGTTGTTACACATACCTTACCACACTTTCCTCAAGGATACCAACTCTCACCGCTAGGGGAGAACTTAAGTCTACACAATTTTTCTCGAATCCGAAGTTCATTCTAATCAACACTAACATTCCACCAAGTCTAAAATTCTTCCGACCAAGTACAGTTTGCCACAAACAAAAGGGTACGGTGTCCACAAAAGGTCACAAAAGGAAGTTGAGGGTACAAATTGATAAAGAGGAGGAAAGTAACAAGAGTAATTTCCAAGGGGAAAAGAAGTTAGATGATGAAGAAGCACTTAGATAGAAGAAAGAGAGCATGATACATTAAGGACGAGAGAAAACATCGATCAGGAAGAAATACACTTCAATTAGGCTCGTCAATCTTCAATCTTCGGTAGAAGATACTTCTTCTAGGTAACACATGATCCTCCTCAAGACGGTAGATACAACAAAAATAACATCACTCAACACAATCAACAAACAAGTTAGAACCTAACAAACATCAAGTACACCAAAGAGTACCACCTTAGGTCCTTAAGTCTACCCATCTCTCATTTATTATTTCAAGGTCAAGTAATTTAAGTTTAGGGTTCACGTGTGTGCGTCGGGAGCGTTTAAGCTCTGATACCAACTGTGACAACCCTCGCGAATGCGGAAATATAACATAACAAGCATGTGATTTATAAAGCGGAAAAATACGGTATTTTAAAAACCTTTATACATACAAGATAGAAATACGAGGCATGCCCATAATTACAAACTAAATATAAAATACTACAAGAGACGTAGTCTCTCAAAACGTTAACAAAAGACAAAGTTATTTAGCATCTAGCTAATGAACGTCTAGAGGTGTTTCATCCAAGGACAACGCCCGCTAGCTCACACCCGAACCCAAAATACCACAAGAGAAAAAACCATCCAATCAAGCAACCTGTTCATCCATGAAAAACATGAACGCCACAATCAGTGGGGAGTAACTCCGGGTTCTCCCAGCCATATCACATTAAACGTACATAAAAGGAAATACAAAAGTAGAAGCATGCAGCATGCATATATAGATATACATGTGAAATACGATAAGGATAGATAGGAAATTCAATATATAATGATAAGAGCATATGAAGTACAATCCGTAACCATCATGCTATAGATAGACTCGGGGTAGACACTCTTAGGCAACCGAATACGCTCACTAGGGCTTGCATCTCACCGTTAGCGGTATAAGTTTGATAAGATTGAGACTCGACAAACAAACCATGTTAAGTCACCCAATGATCACGAATAATCAATCACGTAATCATCCATCCAAACATACCTATACATTGACGACATCTCTCACGGTAAATGCCATGCACTAGCACCGTGTACATGCAAGTATGATTAAAAGGCATCCACGGGATAAGACATATACCCTGAACGCATACACGATTCAATTCATTTTGTATATGTAGACTAATTTCCTCCAGGTAGAACGACGATAATAATACGGTCCTAGTCTAAATCTGGCCCGACTCTCGGGATAAGACATTTCCTCCGATTCGACAAGCGATGACATTTCGCATCCAAGACTCGGTCAATCATAGACGCCGAGTACCCCAAATTCGGTCGACATTCACGAAAGAGGCGGAAAAGAGCACAAGCCTCATAACAAGCGGTACGCTACATGCAGTTGACACCACCTCGCAAGCACACAACATTTGACGGCCAGGTCGATTAACCCAAAGCGTTCGCCTCCCAACAACGTCGTCATATGCCCACTAACACATGCAATCAAGCAGTAAGGATACATCCATGTTCCGACATTCCAGCCTTACGAACGTGGAAGAAGCCAAGGGAATGAGAGTACAAAGCACATAGGAAATTAGTGCTCAAACCGTAACATGTGTAAAAATCGACTCAAAGTGGGACATACCAAAAACCGTCACATAACATGAGAATAGGGAATTATATAAATTTAACTATGATAAAAATGAATCAATACATGATACATAAGAATTAGAACAAGTTTATGATGCATAATAAATAAGAAACATAGATCCCCTCTGCAAAACAACGTCTTTGGAAACCAACTAAAACAAGGGTCCACTTCAAACGGTCATAACTAGAGTTCTAGGCATTCAAATACAGAAATTCTAAATGGAGGTGATAGCTTATCCTCTTATGGTTCCAACGGGTTGTCACAAGCCCAAAACAAGCAAGTAACTAAGGAGATATGATCATTTTACAAAAAGGGGTCAGTGCAGGAAAACTGCAGTCGACTTGGGAAACTGGCAGCAAGCAACGCTGCCAGCACCCCACGACGCTGCCAGCGTCAATGGACGCTGCTAGCGTCCCGTCTCGGGCCCGAAAACACGAATTTCACAATTTCACTTAGGCATAACACAACATCATCTATCATTACAAATCATCAATTCTCATATCAATTATCAATTAACAACAACCATCATCAACAACACAATTCCTAAGATTACTAACCTTATTCTAAAAAAATTTCTAACATAGAAAACACATAAAACACGTAAATGATATCGAGTAACCCTTCACCGTTACCTTTTTGCGTCTTTAAACGATTTCTAAGTCTACCTCCACTAGATAGTAATCTTTGTCGTGGTCTAGAAAGTCTCCACCTAAACAAAGACGACAAAAGATGAATATAATTCACCTTTGAGAAAGACGGATAAATTGAAAAGCGAGAAAGACGGTAATTTTAGTACCAATACGGATAGAGGAAGATAAGAGGGGAAGAATAAGACGAACTTACGTGAATTTGAGCAAGAAATGAAGGCGTAGGATCGATATTAAGACTTGAGCAAATATGGAGGCTAGGTTTTGGTGGTTTGTATGAGGAAGAAGAAGAAGATTGAATGAGGGAGTTAGGTTATGAGGGAGTATATGAAGGAGTAAGTGGAAAAAGTCAAGGAAAAAGTCAATAACGTCTTAAGACGTAATTTACTCGGAATCTCGCGCAAAGTCCGAAAACGAACTCGGAAATTCTAAATTAGACACGCGAAATTAAATTCTAAACTAAAACTAAATTTCGTTGAAAAGTATCCGTATAATATTTTTACTATAAAAAATAGGGTACATTTGCGGGTGTTACAAGTTAGGTCAATATAACTTGCTTAATCTCTCATTGCATGTATGCTTATTGACTAAAACAAACAATAAATGAATTAATAAATCATTCATTTACATTCTGGTATTATGCTAAATCATATTTATAGACTATAGAGTGGGATGAGTTAGTTAACGGAACTTAAAATAATAGAAACCGTATAATTCAAGTAATGTAAAACAAGAAAGTTAAGAACCAACTTGGATGCATTAGTAATCGATATTTTATACATATTGTAGACTCGGAATTTGTAGAAGAGGCGTTGTAACCGCTCCCTAAGCAACCTTGTGAGGTAAGGGAAAACACTAACCCGTACACTATTCTTAAACTATTGAGTATTGTTCCGAATGTTGTAATATTTAATATGCTTGTAATGATTGTTGTTATTAGTTAGAATTATTGTGATCAAATGAATATTGAAGATGATTGATGTTGGCCAATCTCTTGATTATGGAATCGTGTTTGAAATGAAATGAAGGACTTATGATTTTTAAGAGTTTTGAAAACCAAAACCGTTTGATCTTTTGTACACGTTATGGAAATGTTTAATTTCAAGGAAATGGATTTAATTGTTTCAAAAGGTTTTGATATTGGTTCTGAAACGGTTTTGGTAGAAGGGTAGGTTGTCCCAAATAAGGGACCTCCTATACAGAGCTTTTGGTGGGGGTTAGTTGATCGAGACCCCGTCCTCTTATCTTCCTCCTTGGGGTTGGCCCTTGGAGGGGTGTGCACACTCGAGATGTTTGGACAGTTTAGTACATGGTTTGGTGAACCCCGTCTTATCCGGACTAGGGCGAGGGGATCCTCTCCATACGGCCTCTATCCAAGTATACCGATGATGGAAACTTATCGAAAGAAATGTTTTCTTTCAAATGGAAAAGGTATTGAAAGGAATGTGATTCGAAAAGTTTGGAAACACTCATGATGTCTTCCTGATTATAAGAAATACCACATGTTGTTATTGAAAATTTTTATATCTCATACATTGTTTTGAGAATGTAATTTAAATTAGTATTCTACAAGTTACCAATTCTTCTTTTCGGATTGTTTACCTTACTCAGCATTATTGTTGACCCTTCTTTTTTTTGTCCTTGATTGGACCTGTGATGACCACAAATTGTGTGAGCAGATCGCGTGACAGGTACTCGAGGAAATTAAGTCGTGGGATGATTGGGAGAGCGTGCTTAATCTATTTATTGAAGAAAATGCTCAAATGACTTATTTTATTTTGGATTATTAAACTTTATTTCGCTTCCGCAAAACATTAAATTTGGTTGTAATCAGATTTAAATTCCTTTACTTTAATTTACTTAGACTTTCCCCCATTTTATTTCATGATTTGAATATCACTACTATATTTGGTTTGATTGTGACACACCCATAATCCGAGTTTTACTTAAAGATGTTGTTTTGAATAAAATGGATTATGGGGGTGTTACAAACGTCCCCTTGAATTTCGAATTATTCCTCGGAAACCACAAAAAAATATCCTTCGTTTCTTTCGATGCGGATGCCCGGCCCCAAAAAAGATTTTTTTTAAAGAACCCGTGAAAAACCGACATAAATTGACCAAACGTGTCTCAATTAAGAGGTGTCATCGAAAGATTGGCCGAACGTGTGATTCCTCGAGCGTGAGGTAGTAATGCCAAAAAAGACAGCGTTTAGTCGAAAGAATGTTATATAATCAACTGGCAACGAAGCCACTCTTCGCTCATCCATTCTGCCAGCTCAGGTAAAGCTATCCTCTAACTTTTAAAGAGGGGAATATCGAAGTCTTGCGGATTTTATTTCTTTGAACGGGCACCTGCCTACTTTTGCTCCTAGACCCCCTCATATAAGACCTATTCCCAAAAAGACTAAAAGCATCTTCTTTTGAAACCAGCGCATTTCGCCCCATTTAAGATTATACAGTTTATGACTTGTTTATTTATTTAACCACCTGCCTTGCCTTGGTATCGGGTAAGCACTTTCGTTTTTTGTTGAGGTCTGGAAGAATCATCACGGGCTTGAGCTCAAGCCCGGATTCACGATATAGTTTCGGCCTTTTTAAAATTACAAAAAAAGAAAAGTACTAACACGTGCTACAGTGGTGTCGTCGTTTCGAGCGCTCCTAGTTTAGCACATTTCAAAAACACACGATTTAAGGAGTCTGCTGGGGAATTTTTAATCTTTCTCAATTCGAAAATCCAGGATTTGAGACTGCTTCCTTGACTTGGCAGACTAACCGTCTACCTACGCTGCTCACCTTCGATGCACTTCGCATTAGTTGCCTATAAAAGAAGAAAGATGATATTAAAAAACAAGTTCTTAATCGTTGCAAAATTGTAATTTAAGATTTCAATTTAGTAAGGGGCGGGGGCCTCCCCTTTGCCCCAGAGTTCCCCAATACTTGCTTTTCTGAGAAAGAAGTCGTCTTGGTATTGGATCCGCTCTTCTGTTAGTCGACGTCTTCATCCCCACCAGCAAAGGCTCTGCCAGCTTCTTGTAGACTTAACTTTATTTTGGCTCCGAGTTGTTTTTGGGTGCCAACAGGCGATCAATCCATTCTGCAAAGAAAGGCAAAGGACACAACCTTGTTAGAATAGGTGCCGTCTTTCTTATACATTATTTCAACCATTACGTCCTTATGCGTCTTCGAGAAAGCTTTGGCGGTTAACACCTCAATTTTCCCATGCCTTTTTAGCATAGCTACTTTCTTCATAGCTATGTAATAGTCTTCTGTCATGTGAGGCAAACAAAGACATGTAGGGAGATCCCACGGTTTATCTCCCCGGGGAAGTCTTTAAACTCGTGGCCCTAAAACGTCTGGGTCGAAATATGGCTTTCATATTAAACTCCGAATTAGTGCGTGATTCATGGCCATCGTTAGCACTCAGCCTTCCAGAGTGAGGAGAAGAAGGAAGCTCCTTACTTACGACAACAACTTTTCTCTCCGAATTGTTCTCCTGACATAACAAATGAGGCCCGAATGAATTAGTTGGTACTAGAAATGTTACAAATAGGTCGAATGACAAAAATTCGTGGGTTTGCACTTGAGGGCCAATCTCCGTCTGGCCCGAGGAAACCCTTTCCTGCTCGTTCCGGGCCAAAAGGCGGGTCAAAAGCCAACATGCAAGATTTTAGTTAGCACATCAGCTAGCGAAATCTTCCTTTTTCCTATCTTCTTTCTTCAATTACCAAGACCCTCTTTCCTTCCAATTAGTGAGATTCTATCTCCTACTTGGAAAATTGTTGTCGACCCCGCTTTTTTATTTTTTGGATCCATGCAAGCCTTGTTGGGGAACTGGTCCCGTAATGGTATGACCCCAAGAAGGGTCTATCCTCGCGCTTTCCAATAAAAAGTGCATTTTATGTTTAAGGCTACGAAAAACAAGTCCACAAAACCCAAATTACATCAAAAGCCAGATCTCGGGGAAAGCATGAAAAAAAGCCTCGAATGCCTATCAACATGGTGCACCTCTCAGTAAAAGGGCGTGAAAAGGAATCTACTTACTTCTTTATGATGTCTGTTTACGGCCTGCTAGGTGATCAAAATAGCTCAGGTCAGTGAGATAAAAAAAAATACGGGATTATATAAAAATATTGTACAAAAAATACTTTCCAAGTAGATAGGTAGGTTGGTTGACCGAATTGATTGATGGTTGGGACACAGCTTTCTCTAAAGTCCTTCTAAAGCACGACCACTTAATTAAGCAGGTGAAGTACGGAAAACAACAACCAAAACAGATCCGCTTAACATTTCTTTAACTAATGCTCGGAGTCATTCGCAGGTGAACAATTTACGTGGTAGAGCTAATTAATACAATAACTTTCTTTGTCAACTTCGTGCTCCCAAAAAAAGGCTAATTAATAATAAGCTGGTTATCAATTAAATATATTTATTTAATTTCAAGCTGGTTATCCTAGTTGTCTTTCGCTACTTAAGCTCGTCCTCTTCCTTCTTATTCTTAAGTGTTGTAACACCCCACCTTCGTTGAAGAGGTCCATTGATAGGCTTAAATGACTAGTGCTTAAAGGGATTGTAAGTACTACTCATATCAGCAAAGTGCACTTTCTTTTCTGGTCATCCATGCAAAAGAACTCAAAAGTTAAGCGTGCTTGACTGAGAGTAGTCTTAGGATGGGTGACCTCCTGGGAAGGTTCCCGGGATGTGCATGAGTGAGGACAAAATGCGCTGGAAAGGACCCGTGTTGATCTGTGGGCCATGTACACAGCCTGGAGAGCTATCATGATGACCGCTCCCGACCCAAGGTTTGGGCCGGGGTGTTACAAATGGTATCAGAGCAACCCTGCGACCGTGTGGTGATGGAGGGAGTTGTTATAACGCTCCATTGTGATCACCCACCTAGCGGGGAGGATTCTGGGTTAGCGGTTATGCTCCCAGGCGCAACGAGGACGTTGCGTTCTTCAAGTGGGGGTGATTGTAACACCCCACGTTCGTTGAAGAGGTCCATTGATAGGCTTAAATGACTAGTGCTTAAAGGGATTGAAAGTACTACTCATATCAACAAAGTGCACTTTCTTTTCTGGTCATCCATGCAAAAGAACTCAAAATTAAGCGTGCTTGACTGAGAGTAGTCTTAGGATGGGTGACCTCCTGGGAAGGTTCCCGGGATGTGCATGAGTGAGGACAAAATGCGCTGGAAAGGACCCGTGTTGATCTGTGGGCCATGTACACAGCCTGGAGAGCTATCATGAGTGACCGCTCCCGACCCAAGGTTTGGGCCGGGGTGTTACAAATGGTATCAGAGCATTGTAACACCCCACGTTCGTTGAAGAGGTCCATTGATAGGCTTAAATGACTAGTGCTTAAAGGGATTGTAAGTACTACTCATATCAGCAAAGTGCACTTTCTTTTCTGGTCATCCATGCAAAAGAACTCAAAAGTTAAGCGTGCTTGACTGAGAGTAGTCTTAGGATGGGTGACCTCCTGGGAAGGTTCCCGGATGTGCATGAGTGAGGACAAAATGCGCTGGAAAGGACCCGTGTTGATCTGTGGGCCATGTACACAGCCTGGAGAGCTATCATGAGTGACCGCTCCCGACCCAAGGTTTGGGCCGGGGTGTTACAAATGGTATCAGAGCAACCCTGCGACCGTGTGGTGATGGAGACAGTTGTTATACGCTCCATTGTGATCACCCACCTAGCGGGGGAGGATTCTGGGTTAGCGGTTATGCTCCCAGGCGCAACGAGGACGTTGCGTTCTTCAAGTGGGGGTGATTGTAACACCCCACGTTCGTTGAAGAGGTCCATTGATAGGCTTAAATGACTAGTGCTTAAAGGGTTTGAAAGTACTACTCATATCAACAAAGTGCACTTTCTTTTCTGGTCATCCATGCAAAAGAACTCAAAAGTTAAGCGTGCTTGACTGAGAGTAGTCTTGGGATGGGTGACCTCCTGGGAAGGTTCCCGGGATGTGCATGAGTGAGGACAAAATGCGCTGGAAAGGACCCGTGTTGATCTGTGGGCCATGTACACAGCCTGGAGAGCTATCATGAGTGACCGCTCCCGACCCAAGGTTTGGGCCGGGGTGTTACAGAGTTTCTGAGAGGGCTAGTCGAACGTTGTTTTCAGGGAGCTAGGCAGAAATAAAATAGGCTCCTAGCTAAAGGTAGCTTGTCTCGCCCAGAAGAAAAGCGATACGAAATGCTTTCACGAATAAAAAAGGAACAGAGTGAGAAAAACTTGGTTACGGGAACCGAAGGTGAATGTTAGGCCGACTTCTTCAGCTACTTCCGCATTTGATTTCGCGTATTCAGGAAAGCTTGCTTTATGGCAGAGCATTTAGCAATCCCAGCAGCCAGGTGACGGTTGACTGTCTGGGGACAGGTTAAGGCAGGTCCTGCTGGGCTTGCTTCTCATAAGATTGGGTAAGGGAATCGTAAATGGGCTCAAAATCTGGGTGGGCGGAGTTTTTTGGGGCTCCCAATATATTTTACTCCCATAACTTCTTGCTACGACTTTACTCCCCCATCCGCTTAATCTCCTCTCCCTATGGTCGAGCCTGCCTTCGGAAGGGGCAGCAGTCCCCTTTGAAAAGAAACGCAACTCATGCAAGAATTGGTTTTGTCGGGTCTCTAGAAAGTTCTTTTTAAAAAATTTCTGAGAGATCGGCTGCTAATAGATCCCGCACAGATCAAGGGAGTTCTCTAATATTATCCATTGAAGTTTCGGTCATAGCATGCCTAGTTTCTTTCTCAAATTATTAAGGAAAGTTTTTTGCAAAATAAAGATTTTACTTGAAAATATTAAGCACGTTTACAAAAGAAGAATTCTAGTATGAAAAGCTTAGATTTAAATGCATGGGAAGCATGAGTATTTATAGTGGAGAGGAAAACTGGGGTTTTATTAGACACCCTAGCTCTAGCCGTGGCCTTCCTTGGATAATTAGGTTAAATTTAAAACCCTAGTAAACCATGTGTCTCCCTTTTGTAATAAGAAAGATATTAGTTTTACATCTTACTTAAACCCTAATTGAACCCATAGGCTGTTCAAGAGTGGCGTGGCCCATAAGCCTGCACCACGTGAAACCCTAGTCCAATTAAATTAGGGTTTAGTCTCGAACATATATAAAACCCTAGATAGCAAGACAACTCATAAGTTGTTTTACTAATGAATAGAGAAATCATAATAATATTTAAACTAAATAAATTTAAACCTTAATCTACTGTAAATACTTTGCTTAAAAAAGATTATTTACAACTATATTCAAAAACCGTTTTGAAGAATTAAAATAGCCGCACTATATTTCGCAGCTCCAAAGTTATAGTAAGATCACCTATAACTTTGAGCTTGGTAAGTATGGTTATAGTTAAAACAACTATAACTCTACTTCCCAAAATTACTATTGAAATTATTGTAATTGGACGACGACTTATATTACAAAATCATACTGGAGATCTTCAATATGTTGTTCATCACTTCATTCAAATCACGAGCTCTGCATCTTGAGCTCCATAAGCTTCTTTAAGACTTCGTCTTTGATTCTGAGATTGATAATCACCAAAGTTATAGTAGAAACACCTATAACTTTACATTAGCAGTTCCAAAGTTATAGTACAATGACCTATAACTTTGCTTCACCTTTGCTTCACAAATCATCAAGGTTATAGCTAAACTAGCTATAAGTTCAGATACCAAACCATGTTTAATCTAACCCTGACTAATCAAACGTTTACAAGCACAAGCATATATCTTATACAACCATACTCGTCATTATCAAAACATAATCATATAACTATATGGTTCACCAAATACCCGTTTTTTGATGATGACAAGCCTCTATTGATTTGTGACTAAATTAAGTTCGCCCTCAACATAATACTATAAAATCATAGTGGGTAGAACGCAAGGTCAAAACATCTAAAGTTAGAATATAAGCCCCTAAGGACCTTAAGAGACTAAAGGTCTTGACAAGGACTATGCTTAGGCAATAAACTCAAATCAAGGTCATTTATTCCCTCTCTTGACATCATCGAAAAGACGAGAAAAGATATAGAATGACTAGAATAATATAAGCCAAAATTATTATAGAATCAATTGAAAAGCACATATCAGAAAATGAAATTAAGTTCCCAAAATAGAAACCATAACATCGTCTATGGTAACTATTAAGCAAAAACTAACATAATCAAGTCATAACCAAGGCAAGGAATAATATTGCTTAAGATGTTGGGAGATTATAGGCTAAGTATTTACCAAGCTGAGATGTGATTTTGAGTAAGCTAATGGCATTCATAAGGTCTATCAGTCCACCATCCTCACTCAAGTCCTCAATCATAACCAGAAATCTGACCCCAAATATTTCTGAAGAAACAGAAATTCGTTCAATAACACCTCCTTAACACCAAGACTGAACTTTGCTCCATCATACGAGTAATAACACATTCTATAAACACAACACATTCCTCTATAAATTTTTTTTTCAGCTAAGCATCAATACACTTTTTTTTACCCGCTAAGCAATAACACGATGTATCCATCTAATCTTATTTGATTCAAGACCACCCGAAACATTAAAACCGGATGTAGTCGAGCTCTGATAACTCTTATCAAAGTATTCCTCTCCGTAAAAATTAGATTCGGTCTACTAACCTCAAGACGCATAAGCTTAAGTAACTTATCGCACATATGAGTTAGATACCGTATCTTTCAGCATCAACCACACCTTATAGTAACTTGTCTTTACTGTCTTTTTGGATGGCTGAATGGAAGACTGATATGAAGATTCATTGATAAATTTTGTGGTGAAACACGGTGAATAACGGAGAGTTTTAGTGGTTATGTTTTGTGATGAGGAACACATAGATAAGGATGAGTTTTAATTGAAATTGGAAGGTATTATGTGAACACGGGTAATAGGTAATATAGTAGCAATCAGAATTGTGTGTGTCAGTTGATATTGAGAACGCGTATGCGGAATGTTAATATGGTAGGAATTGGTGATGGCATAATAATGCAATTAATTTCCACAAAGCAATTAACATATCAATCAACCTCACAATATAATATACACTTCTTCATGCATTATAAGTAGCATTAGAATATACAGACATAATCATACAATCTCGTCAAAAACTAGTCAGTGACAAGAGCAAGAAAATTTTATGACAAGTAATAATTACCACCGATTAAACCAATTTCCAACCGCAAAGTCTCAAAACGTTCTCTAGCTAATGCTTTAGTCAGAATGTCAGTCCATTGTTTTTTCGTACTACAAAATTCAAGTCTTATGTTACCTTTTTCTACTTAGTCTCTTAGAAAAAGGTGTCTAATTTCTATGTGTTTTGTATGCGAGTGTTGCGCGAGATTTTTCGAAATAGTTATAGCACTCGTGCTGTCACATACAATAGTTATACACCCAACATCCACACCATAATCAGATAATTGTAGTTTAACCCAAAGTAATTGAGAACATACCAAGACTGCAGCAATATATTCAGCTTCTGCAGTAGATAAGGCAACTGAATTTTGTTTCTTAGAACCCATGAAATGATGCATGGCCCAACAAACGTAGCTATGCTAGATGTAATTTTTCTATCAACTGAACAACCTGCATAATCTTCATCTGAATACCCTATTAGATCAAAATTACATTCTAGAGGATACCATAGATATAACTTAGATGTACTAATTAAATACCTCACGATTCTCTTAACTGCAACCATATGTGATTCTTTAGGGCACGATAGAAATTGAGGACACACACACACACTAAACATAATATCTAGTCTAATTGTAGTTAAATAGAGAAGTGAACCAATCATACCTTGATAAGTCGTCTCATTGACAGACTTACCATCTTCATCTTTAGTTAGTTTCTATCTGTGACCATAAGAGTAGCCATAGGATGAGAATTCTTTATTCCAAACTTTCTGATTAGCTCTTTGATGTATTTTTGATGGTGTATCATTATACCTTCTTTTGTTTGTTAAATTTGTAGTCCAAGGAACAACTTCAGTTCTCCCAACATGCTCATCTCAAATTCTGAGGTCATCAACTCTGAAAAATAATCATAGAGTTTATTATTACCTGAATCGAAAATGATATCATCAACGTTAATTTGTACAACTAATATATCTGACCCCTCGGATTTCATGAATAAGGTTTTATCGACATATCCTCTTTTAAAATCGCTTTGAAATAAAAAAAAAATTACAATCTGTCGTAACAAGCCCTTGGTGCTAGTTTCAAACCATATAACCCCTTATCTAGTTTAAAAAGATGGTTTTGAAACTTTCTGTCCAAGAATTCGGAGGGTTCCTCAACAAAAACTTCTTCTTCCAAATATCCGTTAAGAAACGCGGTCTTAACGTCGATTTGAAATAATTTAAGTCTTTTGTGAGCTGCAAATGCTATTAACAATCTAATAGCTTCAAGTCGAGCTACCGTAGCAAATGTTTCATCGTAGTCAATCCCTTCTTGTTGATTGTATCCTTGAACAACCAATCTTGCTTTATTCGCACAATAACTCCCGTATCATCCAGCTTATTCCTGAACACCCATCTAGTACCAATAACTGATTGTTCCTTTGGTCTAGGAACTAAGTTCCAAACTTTGTTCCTTTCAAATTGTCGTAATTGCTCTTGCATAGCAACGATCCAGTCTGGTTGGGTGAGGACTTCCTTGATATTCTTAGGTTCAATGGTAGAGAGGAAAGACTAGAGGGAGCTTCCTTATGGTACATTTGCGTACCGTAGGATGCCATTCGGGTTATTAATGAACCCTCAAATTTTTAACGATGCATGACCAGCATTCTTTTAGACTTTGTAGAGTCAATGAAGGAGGTATTTATGGATGATTTTAGTGTCTACGACACTACTTTTGATGATTGTCAATCTAATCTGTCACAAGTCTTGAAAAGATGTGAGGAGGTCGACTTAGTCTTAACCTAGGAAAAGTGTCACTTCATGGTAAATGAAGGAGAAGTGCTCGGCCATATCAAATCTGAAAGAGGTATAGAGGAATAATAATATTCTTATTTTTTATTAATTCAATTTCTTAATTATCTTTATTTTATATATCCCTTAAATCAAAATTTTACGTACAAATAATCACAATTTAAATGCTAATGGTTGTTTCCATGTTTGCTAGTTGACGTTACAAATGTATTCAAATTTGATTTTTATATTTGGTCTTAATGGACCATCATCAATTTGCCTTAATGTTTGATGCGTTTCATCTTTGGATTTTATTGTGCATTCAAATCAAATTCTTTAATGTGGAAATCAAATGCTATTTCTCAACTTGCAACGACTAAGCACTTTAATGTGCTGGATTTTTCTTTGGGATACGAACACTTGATTTCTATCCTATAAATATATATATGCACACTCATGTTTGAGGTAGATAGATAATTACGTATATGAACAAAAGATAAAAACTTCAAATTTTTCCATTGTGTGCTTCTTCGAAATTGACATTCCTACAATATTTTACGAACCGTTTGTCAGGTGTTTCATTTTTGAGATAGCTTCGCCTCTCTTGTATGCAGATAAGAGAGTGTCTATAATAGTTGGGGTTTTATCCTGGGGACGACACGCTACTAACTCCCTGCATTATCTGGAGGGCGTGAATCGTCTTGAGGAGAGCTGAATTATTACGCGACTCTCCAACAAATTTTCCAGGTGGTTTTTATCATTGTACCGGTCGGTCTTCTTTATCAAACGGGATTTTTCCCAACATTCTCAAGACGATTCATGGATCCTATGGTAACTCCACTACCTACTTCCACTCCAAGCGACTTTAACAAACCTTTCAAGTTCACGGGTGAGCATTTTAAGCGTTGGTCAAAGAAGGTATTATTCTATCTAAAACTTATGAAGATAGTGTGGATTTTAACCGCTAAAGATCCAACTAAAAAAGATGTGAGTAATATGACACAAGAAGAACTTGAAAAATATGAAAAGGAAGTTGCGAAGTGGAAAAACGATGGTGAGGATTGTAAAAATTATCTTCTTAATTGTCTTTCTGACGAGCTTTATGACTACTATGCTAGTTTTTATTCCATGGCAAAAAAGATTTGGAAAGCTTTGCAGAAAGAATATGACACGGAAGAAGCCAGTGCAAAAAAGTTTGCTTGTAGCAGATTTTTTAATTTTAAAATGGTTGACAATAAATCAGTGGTGACACAAACTCAAGAGTTGCAAAAGTGTGTCCATGACATACAATCTGAAGGTGTCGCTGTGGATGACCAAATGCAAGTTGCGGCAATTATAGACAAGCTACCACCATCATGGGGAGAGTTTCAAAAGAATCTACGTTGCAAGCAAAGTGATTTGACCGTCATTGATCGAATTACAAGAATCCGAGTTGAGGAAGAGTCTCTCAAGAGGGACAATGTCTCGAACAATGGTAATGGTGAGTCGGCAAAGGTAAATTTCATTAGTACTAATGAGGATATTCATAAAGGTCATAACTTTAATAAAAATGGGGCTAAGTTCAAACCTAAAGGAAAATCGTTTAAAAATAATTTTCGTAATCACACCAACCAAAACCATTTTAAGAGTAATGTTACTAAGTTTAGGCATAATAATTATTGTAACCATTCTCGTTCTAACTCATTTGGTAATAATAATAATAATAGTAATAATAATAACAATAGTAATAATAATAGATTCAATGGTAATAATATTAATAATAATCAATCCTTTAAACCACAATGTTTTGAGTGTGGAAAATTTGGTCATATTGCAAAGTATTGTAATAACAAGAAAAAAGGAATAACCTCACAAGCGAATATGATAGAGGAACCATTGGTTGCCATGGTGACTGCAATTAATATGGTGGAAAATTATGATGGTTGATGGATTGATACGGGAGCCTCTAACCATGTGTGTCATGATCGAAATTGGTTTAAAAGTTATAATCCCGTTGATCCCGATAGGAGAATACTTTTGGGTGATTCACATACTACTAAGGTTCTTGGTGTTGGCGACGTTGAACTTGAGTTTACTTCTGGAAAAGTTTTGACCTTGAAGGATGTTCTCCATACTCCTCAAATTCGGAAGAATCTTGTTTCTGGCTATCTCCTCAACAAGGCAGGTTTTGAGCAAGTATTTAAATCTGATAATTATTCTATCACTAAGAATAATATGTTTGTTGGTAAGGGTTATGCTTGTGATGGTATGTTCAAATTGAATGTTGAGATGAATAAAATTGTAAATGGTTCGATTTATATCGTGAATTGTGTTAATGCTTGGCATGCTCGTTTATGTCATGTTAATAGTAAATATATCAAAGACATGAGTCACATAGGATTAATACCAACACTAGTAAATAAATTTGAGCAATGTGACATTTGTAGTATGACTAAGATCACTAAAAAACCTCATAATACTGTTTATAGATGTACTCAATTGTTAGAACTTATTCACACCGACATATGTGAGTTTGAAGGTATTTTAACAAGAGGTGGACAAAGATATTTTATAACCTTTACAGATGATTACTCTAAGTATACTTATGTTTACTTGATGAAAAATAAAAGTGATGCTTTTGATAGGTTAAAAACATTTATTAGCGAGGTTGAGAATCGTTTTGAAAGGAAAATAAAATGTTTTCGTAGTGATAGAGGATTGGAATATGCCTCGTTGGGATTAATAGGTTATATAAAGTCATTACGAATAGTTCATGAAGTAACCCCTCCTTATTCACCCGAATCAAATGGTGTAGCGGAAAGGAAAAATAGAACCTTAATTGGTTTAACTAATTCTATGCTAGTACATGCTAGTGCATCTAAAAGTTTATGGGGAGAAGCTATTTTGACAGGAAATTATGTGATGAATAGAATACCTAGGAAGAAGACTTTACAAACCCCATTTGAATTATGGAAGGGTTATAAACCTAATATTAGTTATTTTCGTATTTGGGGTTGTTTGGTTTATGTTCGTAAGACCAATCCTAAAATTCCCAAGTTAGGAATTAAGGCTATCAAATGTGCATTTATTGGGTATTCTTATAATAGTAAAGCTTATAGATTTTTGGATTTAGAGAATAATGTTGTTATTGAATCTTTAGACGCTATTTTTCATGAAGATAAATTTCCTTTTGCAAATAGTGGGGGTAATCAAAATTCTAACCAATTATTAGTGCATGAGCCTAGTTCTTTGATTTCTCATAACATTGTACAAGAAAATGATTTAAGGAGGAGTAAAAGACCTAGAGTAACAAAAGATTTTGGTTCCGATTTTTATCTTTACTCTGTAGCAGATGATTATTGTTTTGTGAATAATATTATATGTATGATAGATGATGAACCTAACTCTCTTGTGGAAGCTTTTTCATCACCTGATGCTAATTTTTGGAGAGAGGCTGTGAATGATGAGATGGATTCTTTGTTGTCTAATAAAACTTGGATTTTAGTTGATCTACCACCCGGATGTAAACCTATTGGTAACAAATGGGTACTTAGAAGGAAAAGGAACCCAGATGGTAGTATAGAAAAATTTAAAGCTAGACTCGTCATAAAAGGTTTTAGACAAAAGGAAGACATTGATCTTTTCGACACTTATTCTCCGGTAGCTAAGATTTCTTCTATTAGGACTTTGATTGCGGTTGCAACTGTTTATAATCTTTTTATTCATCAAATGGATCTTAAAACTGCATTTTTAAATGGTGATTTAGAGGATGAAATTTACATGGAACAACCCGAGGGTTTTGTGCAACCGGGTTTAGAAAATAAAGTATGTAAATTAACAAGATCTTTATATGGGCTCAAACAAGCATAAGAAATTTGATGAATGTGTTTTATCTAATGGGTTTTGTGCTAATGAGAGTGATAAGTGTGTTTATTATAAAAGAGTTTATAATGATAGTGTGACACCCTCAAATTTGCGGAAAGATAAACAAGTAATTTAAATAAATAAAAGATGAGAATACGTTTCTAATAGGTTCACTTTAGTGAAAATCGGTAAATTTTAAAACCGGAACCTATCATTAAATATATTCATCATAACGAAGGTGTCTTAAAGAAAAAGGTTCATAACAAAAAGGAAATAATATTATACATAAAAATATCTGAAACGGGAGACATATCTCCCGTATAAATACGGAAATAAAAGAGTGTATAATAATATACAATCCTAAAGACCCGAATATAGGTCCAAGGTAAATACTTCGCTCGCTAGCTCGTCAATGTACCCAATGTATGCATCACAAACCTGCCAACCGCATTAAATATAAACACGGAAGCCACAGTCAGTGGGGAGTAACTCCGAGTCCTCCCAGCCACGAAATGTCAAGTTTAATAAAACATGAATAACATAAAGAGATGTATATGGAAAATACAACACTTTAACATATACGATATGATTTTCATGTTATGAATACAATTAACTAACATATAACCTATCATATGAAAGCTATCATGTGAATCTGATAACAACCTATAACACGAGGTAGGGAAGCTGGTATGCTAGCTCAGAGGTTACCTTTAAAACATGGTCATGATACACTCAAACCCTAATCATATAAACTATCATGTGAATCAGTTAACAACCAGTAATCCAAACTCTAACAACCTTAGCCGACTTGCATCTCACCTTCTAAGATTCATAGAATCATCAAACATGAAAGACCAATACGTCTAGAAACAGGCATAAGTTCTTAGCACAGTCAATAGAAGACTTCTGTAACTCGAGTCTATACCACGAGGTAGGATATACTTATATATTTTAGCTCAGCGGTTACCTTTAAAACATGGCCAAAATACAAAGCACACATCTAGGCTCAGCGGTTACCTTTAAAACATGGCCCAGATCCAAAGCACATATCTTACTCAGAGGTTACCTTTAAAACATGGCCAAGATACAACTCTACCATAATCCTAGACTGCGCAGACCTAGAGAAATGCGGAAAAACCATCGCACCCAAGACTCATGATACAACCACATGAGTACCCTAAGGAGATCCACCAAAGGGTTGGCTAGTACTTAAGCTGGCTCCATTCCCCAAAGTGGAAGCAATGGCAGCCATGCCCCCAACTTGGAGATCCACCAAGCCGGGAACACAAAAGCTATCAAGCTGTAAACTCCATATGCTCGTTAAAGATAGTAAGGCCTATCAATGTCATGGTCCAAGATACTCATTTAGAATTAGAATGGTCAAGACGCCATATACTCATAATTCTCTATGGGTACTTAGTCAACACGACATATATCATACAATCAAACAGTCACGGGAAAAACTTCCTATCATATGACTAATTGCATATAAATCATATTCAAATATCATATCGCCTCATATCTACTAAGGCTAATTCATTAATTAAATACAACCTTACTTGAAGACAAATCCCCGACCCGAGTCCCGCGACGGGTCATCAGTCAAAACGGGGCTGACTAGATCGTAGTTTGACCAAACCCGTTTGGTCAAACCGGCTAGACACAGAGTCTTAGCCATCGAGGCTTGAACATAAGAATATCACATTCATTTCATGCTATTTCATTCAATTTCTAACATGTGAATTATTAATTCATACGAAAACCCGCTTGACTTACATGATATCAAATTAAACTAAAATCTCGTATTATAATTTCTAACATGTGAGAAATAATAATATAATGAAAAGCTTTTAATTAAATAATTTACTTATTAAAATTTCCCACTTGCTAAATATTACAAAACACGATAAAATAACAATACTCTAAAACCGTCACAAGTCCAAGGGGACCCACGGTTCATTTTGGACCGGTTTGGTCATCTTTTCTAAAAACCGTTTCTTAATATTTCCCGCATGCTTAACATATTTAAAACCCGTCAAAACAACAACAAAACAATCAAGTATCGACAAAAACCCAAAGACCAAAACACGGACCAACCAGACCGGGCTGGACCGGGTCTGAACCGGCCTGAACCGGCCTGGTTTGGCCCGGCTTTCCAGCCACCAAAACCGCCCCCCTACGGCCACCACCAACATCAACTCTAAATTATTTCTAACATGTTTTAATTAACAACATCCATATTAAACAACCAATTCATCCATCATGCATACAAAAATCATGATTATGAACAAATCATCAAATATGTCAAGAACACTTAACATGCCAAAATTCATCCAACATAATAATATAACAACTTATCATGTTACTAGGTAAAAATCATAAATAACTATAACATGAACATAAACAAAAGAAAACAAAGGTATGTAACATTAATTCGTCGAGTAACTCGGAATCGTTACCTTAGCTAGCAAAAATCAATTAGCACCCAAAATAAGAACAAAAGAAAAACCCGTCTACTAATCTTCTTCTAATATATACGAGTCACCAAACTCGTCTTCAAAATCTTCCCCTATAAGAAATGACAAGAATAATATTGTTAGTATTAAAACTTGATTTTCCATAATTAAAGTGTTGAAAACGATTTTGTCGGAATTGAAAATAAACCGTACTTGAAGATGGAGAGCGAAGAGGAGATTCTAAAAATATAAGTTAGGACGGATTTGAATAAGAAATGAAGGTTTTGTGACGATTTTGCTCAAGAACGATGAAGAACGATGAAGAACGATGAAGAACACCAAGAACGATTAAAGAAAGTATTAAAAAGGTATTAAGTTGATTTAGTGTAAAATGAAAAGATAATTAGTGAGTAAGGAGTGGAGTGTGAGCCGTGTAATATAGAGGAAATATGGAGTCGGGTTTTTAAATCGTTGTTACGGGATTGACTCGGGTTTAATAATTATATTACGTAATTGATTAAATATAATTATATATTAAGTTAATTAAACCAAATATCTAGATATTATGTTATTGTAATGAAAAGAAAGAAAATATCTAGTCTTATTAGAGGGTAGGAGAGCCGTGTGAAATGAGAAGAAACCGAGTCTGATTTTACTCGATTTGCGTAATTTAAACTGACGGATCGATAAAGTTATAAATATCTTAGATATTATTATTAGTTTAATCATATTAATTAAATGATCCAAAGTGAGTGGAAAAAGATGACATGGGGCGTGTGACTCATGCCAAAGTCGGGTTTCGGGTTTGTTTCGGGATTTAAGATGACTCGGGAATAGTTAAATGACGTTCGGGTTAAACCGTAAAACCTTCTCTTAAATTCCGAATAAATTCAAAATAATTATATTAAATTATCATAAGTTCATATAAATCTTAATAAAAATAAATTAAATTTATTATTTTTTTGAATAAAATTTTGGTCTTTCAAATTACAAGGCGAGTCGGAAAAAGTCAACGAAAGTCAAAGTTGACTTAAAAATCAAGAAAAGTCAAAGATGACTTAAAAGTCAAGAAAAGTAAATGACGACTTAAAAAGTCAAGAAAAGTCAATGACGACTTTTAAAAAAAAAAAAAAACAAAAAACAAAACAAAAAAAAAAAAACAAAAAACCACCAAAAAAAAAAAAGTCAAGAAAAGTCAAAGACGACTTAAAAGTCAAGAAAAGTCAAAGATGACTTAAAACGGGATTCTCATGGAATCTCGCAGAAATTCCAAAGACGAACTCGGAAATTCCAAATTCAACTCGAAACAATAAGTTCTAAATTAAAACTTAAATCTGCTGAAAAGTATCCGTAAAATATTTTCCCTAGAAAAATAGGGTACTTTTCGGGTTGTTACAGGCTATTTGGTAGATTGAAAGTATGATATGAGGTAAGCATCGTTGTGAGGTATGCTAAGGATAGATAATAATAATATATGATTAGTTTCGTCGTTTGTTTGGGCGTATTAGTATCAAATGAAGAAAAATAGTTCATAAAATAAATGAATTATTATTGCGTATGATTAGAAGATTGTGGCGACGTGTTGTTGAGTTTGGGATCTTGAGGTAATAAGAAAGTAGTCTCGTTATTGAGGGACTAGAGCGTGAGAGTGAATCCTTGAAATAATGAGTAGTTGTAGTTGGTGCGAATTGGTAGACGTATGAATAGCGAATTTGTAAAGGAACGATTAGTAGAGGCTACTGAACGATGTCAATAAAAAGATATTTATGAGTCGTGAAATGATTTGCACTGGGAATAATTGAGTGTGAAGGAGGCGAGTAGAAGAGGGATATTTGGAGGAACAGAACTTGAGATAAAGTGTGAAGGATGCAAAGGACATAATTTGGTAAGGAACAGTTATGAAATATGGAATTGTTTTCGAATGAGAGGATGAGTGTTTTTAGTGATAAAATAATATGATAAATATTAGAAAATGACCTCTTGTGGGAAATTGTCAGATAGTAGTCTAAGAAAGGGTGTAAAAATTTTGGTGGAATCGTTTATGACCTCGGAAGTACTGTAAGGGTGGTTTGTGTGAGATGTATGCGCATTGGGTCAAGGTGAATAGGGTCAAGGTGGCGGAAACACCTGACCAATCCGGATCGATACTCAAATACAAAATCAAACTAATACATTCTTAATAATTATTAACTTTAATAAATTATTCTTCTTGCCATAAGTCTCTCCAGCCCAACATCCAGACAAGCAGCAACCAATTCAATTTGAGAATGGGGTCGACAATCAGTCGGGAGTAACTAGGTGCTCTCCCAGTCATGTTTACAACAAGGTGAACTAATAACAATATATAACAACTGATAGTAATTAATAAATTATATATGTGAAGCAATCTACAAAATATGACATACAATTAAACTTACCATGAAATCGTTATTACCAAATGAATGCATCTAGACAACCCTCTAGACCATGAACACTAATTAAAGCATGAGTGACACACGATCCATAAGAACAAAGTCACCAATACAATCAACAAAATATAGCGAATAGAATGAACGCCGTTAGAGCGATTAACAAACTGCCTCTAACCGCTAGAGTGATTAACGAACTGCCTATATCAGATGGAGTGATTAACACTTCCTCCATTAGAGTGGATGGTATAACGAACTGCATCCACGGTACTATGTATAGCGTATAACCACTGCCTATATGTCTTACACCTGGCCAGACTCTCGATGTAAAAACTGTACCTTGAACGACACTCGGGGACCAGAGTGATTAACGAGCTGCCTCTAATACCCCCCGCAACATATACCAAAATAAACCCCCGAAGGGTAGCGTTAGTTTATTCCGATAGTATATAACTGATACTATTGTCATCTATTCAACCAGCGACAAACAAATGCACAGTATAACGTAAGTGACTGTACTAACCATTGTGTGAACAACGTCCCGACTCAACATTGGAACAGTATAACCGACTGTCCAACAATGCGTGAACAATGTCACGACTCAACTCAAGAACAGTATAACCGAATGTTCAACATACTATGTGAATAAGAGTAACCAATACGATATGAAAACATAGTGTTACGGTCCAACTGACCTTAACACCACACATAACCAAGCACAAATGTCCAGAGGTTATAGTACATGTACCTATAACACTACACCTCAAAGGTCATGTCATAGTTCAAGCTAGCATAACACACGACACAGAAGTATATAACATTCCATGTTATAGTACCTCCTAATATAACCTTCACTTAACCCTAGTGAAATTATAGTAACCCAAATTATAACCTTAGTTAAGCATATCAGGTTATAGTATCATCAACCATAACTTTCACTTCACTCCTGCAGAGTTATAGTACTCAAACTATAACATTAATTAAGCGTGTCAGGTTATAGTATCATCAACTATAACCTTCACTTAACTTCAATAAAGTTATAGTACATCCAGTTACAACCTTGGGAAGCGTGTCAGGTTATAGTATCATCAACTATAACCTTCACTTAACTTCAGTAAAGTTATAGTACCTCAAGCTATAACCATAGTTATATGTGCGAGGTTATAGTATCATCAACTACAACTCTCTTCCGTCACGGGTTAGTCCTCTATAACACCATCATCGAGGGGTCGACTCCACGGTACAAACCGCCATATCACCACAACGAGTCTTGTTATAGTACACCGCACCATAACGCCACTTTCAAAGTTATAGCTCGAACAGGTATAACATGGGTAGCTCACGCGCAAAGTTATAGTCTAACATACTATAACCTTGGCGTTGCAAACTAAAAACCCTAATATTTGAAAAAAGGTAAACCCTAGCCTCTCCCATAAGCAGCAGGCCAAAACCCCAGGCCACGGCCAACCCTAAGGGCCGCGCCTCCAAACAATGTTAGGGTTCACGATTTTAACCCTACTTCGCGCACCAAATAAATAATTGAAAATATAATAACGAAATAAACATTAAATGCAATTAAATATGTGAATCATAAGCATAAATAACCACACAAAATATTAATCATACAATCAATCATTATATCATGTTAATAATTCACTTTCTATAAAAATAATTAAAAGAAAACACCTAGTTACCTTTTTAGTGGAAAATCTACGATAAATCCTCTTCTAGAATATAACAGTCTTCCTCCGTATTGTCCACGAAACCTTCACCATGATTATCAACACGTGCCAACAAGGATAACGATCCTAATTAATAATCTAGCGCATAAAACTACGAAAAGATGGAAATAAAATATAATACTTACAACGATTGAAGAATAGGTTGGCTAGGATCGATCTAGGAACAAAGATGAACAATTAATGGTGAAGAAGTTGGGAACAAGGAGAACAAAAATCAAGAGGAAATAGGAGGAGGCGCACGGCCCGAGGAAAGCAGGAGAGGAGAGGATTAGGTTTAGGGTTTTCAAATAAAAGAAAAGAAAGGAGATTAGGTTTAGCTTGGTATTTATAAAGAAGATAATGGGCATTAGAGTTTAACTAGAAAATAAGCCTAATAAGAAGTAAAAAGGAGGATTTGACTCAACACTGAAGTTATACTAATATTATGTATGACCAAGAATAATAAAAATAAGAATTTACGAACAATAATTTATTAATTCGAATAAAAATAAATAGCGGAAATTCTAGGGTGTTACACGAGATAAGAGATTCAAATGTGAAATTTCGAATAGATATCTAGATAATATTGGAATCTTGCATGAGAATGTTGAATTAAAGAGCTTATTATTATGGTAATTGGTAGCTATTCCAAGATACTACTCTTAGTACCTTGTGTGTCGTTTTGCGGGGAGAGAGATGTTAATGGAGGAGGACTTGTTATGGTTTGAGTTGAAAAATTTATGCGAAGGTTATAGTGTTACTTTATAGATGTTATAGTTGAGTGTGGAGGTAGTTTCAAGGGTAATGGCTTTGGGGTTTCTCTTTATGTTAGCAAGGAGAATGATGAGTTATAATGGTGTGGGAAAGATGTGGGGCTAGATTCCTTGTTAGGATTATTTTGGGTAAATTGTCCGTTACTCGAGTAGTTAGTCGGTAATCTAAGATAGTATTGGTATTATGTGTCTGTCGACTTAGGACATCTTTAGCATGGTTGGTATAGTCTATAGTTTTACGTAATAGCGTCATTTAGATAGTGGTATGTTATGACGGTTATGTGGTTATGTGAGTCTCTAAGTAAACCAGAGTTTTGAATTCTGAGAGATTGGGCCATTTATGTGTTGAGTATATGAATAAATGTCGTATTTCTATTGTCATCATTTCGTGAGCTGTTGTCTTGTGGGTTTAAGAGTAGAGTCTAATCGGTAGATTTATTAGTTGTTATTGTTGAGTCCTTTGTTCTTTTAGATTTTGGTTGAGAGTCTTGATTGTTGGGGTATTTTCGCATGTAGATTGGGATGTTTTGGACTTAAAGGGGGTATGAGGAAGTCGTGAGATTTGATTATGGTGTGCTTGAGGTTGTAATTGGTTCATTACCGTTTGGAGGATTTTGTGGGGATATGGCGTTAGAGTGTATTATGTTTGAGTGGGTATATTTGTTAATAATGAGGATGAAATTTAGGATTTTTAGGCTGAGTGTTATGCGTTTGACATAGCGAGAATTCAGAAGGATATTATGAGTAATCGAGGTAAAGAAGTGATCCAATGGTTCGTATTGATGATTTCAGGTGAATTTTAGGTGTTGTGAGAAACGAATGATGTTTCGGATTGTGGTAAATTTGGTGGTGTGAAGTTAGGGTATTAAGCGATTTATGTAAGACAGGATGATGACAATGAAGGAAGAAGATAAGAATTTTATAATGAAGGGGTTAAGAGTCTGTAGTACCATTTTAAGAAGAGTAAGTTGTCGCAGAGCGATTGTTTTATTTTGTGGAATAATTAGAAGGAATAGTGGTAGATGGTAAGTTAAGTGAATTGTTAATAACTATGTTGTTGAGGTATTATTATAAGCATGGATGATGAGTTGTGGTATAAGTTATTTGGTGATGATCGGCTTTAGTTATGTACGAATAGTATTTTTGGTCTGGTGGTAAGCATGGAAAATAATAATAATGCTAATGATTTGAGTATGAGCGAACTTCGAGGACAAAGTTCTTTTTAAGGGAGGTGGAATTACAGCATCGCATGTTTATAGCATAGGAAATGGCGTCAAGTTTGGACCTATTAATGTGTGTATGGTGGCGAGGAGTTAGTTTTGGTGATACATGAGTGTTAGTTTTGGAATATTATGATGTGAAATGTATGTGCGTTGTATGTAATGATGTGGGTACCTCTGGGTAGATAAGGTGTTATATATTGTCGAGAGGTTGAGTTTGATATGATTGGTGAAGTTTATGATATTGTTCAAGGAAGAATGTTGGTGGGTGTTGTTCATGGAGTTGGGATACTTGTTTACATTGTTTAATGATATCGTTAGGATGTTGGGATTTTAATAATGACGTTCAATGGTGTTAGCTCGGATGTCTTGTGAAGAAATCTCAGTTTAGTAAGTGTCAATGTATGTGTTGTTGAAAGTTGGGTTATGATGTTGTATAGGATTGTGAAGGTTTTGAGGGCACCTTTAGTATATTATGATGCATGCTTGGTTTCTTTTGTTTGTAATGCGGGTGTGAACTTCGGGAACGAAGTTCATTTGTAAGGAGGGAAGAATGTAATAATCCGTATTAGTTTTGTAAGAGTTTTACTTTATTATTTGTCTTAGTGTGTCTGATGGAGACTTGGTGTTGAATCATTCCGAGTTGATATGTGATTCGTGGAGTGCTTGTGTTTGGGATGTTGGGAGTTTAGTTAGAGGTCATAGAGTTTCGTTTGTTGTGCATGTTGGTGTCTTGTGTTTTGTTTTGACGTAGTAGTATGAGTTGTGAACTTCGAGAACGAAATTCGTTCTTAAGGAGGGAAGACTGTAATACTCCGTATTTTGAGTACCTTTTACTCGGTCGAGTAACGGTTACTCGACCGAGTGGGATGTATACTCGGCCGAGTAGGGTGTATTCGGCGAAGTGAGGTTGATGTGTCCGTTAGGCAGCCTTCTGCCTAGGTGGCACTTGGTTGAGTATGGTGAGTACTCGAGCGAGTTTAGTATACTCGGTCGAGTGAATTCTATACTCGACCGAGTGATCCGTCTGACGGGTTGTATCGGGCGGTTTTGATTAAAGATAATTAAGAGGTATAAAAGGATTGTTGTCAGTTAATCAGTCATTACTAAACCCTAAATCTTTTAAACTCTTCCAAACCCTCTTAATCATCGTGAATCATTTCAAGGCTCGGTGCATCGATCGCTAGTGCGCCAGATTCCTTCTCTTGTGTAGATTTCATTGTAAGTAATATTGTCTTATTATGCTAAATATGGGTAGTTTTGTTTAAACCCTAATTTGTATTGGAGGATGGGGATTTGAATAGTTATTGATATAAATACTGATTTATTGATTAGGAGGAGATTTTGTAAGAGGAAGGATTTTGATTGTGCTGTGCTTATTGCGGATTTTCTTACAAGGTAGGATTTCCTACTCGCTATTTTATATGTTAATCTTTGTCATGAGATATTGGTTACTATTGTGATGATGGTGATGGTTGCTACTACAATGATGATGTGGTTTGGGTTGGAGTTGCAGTTGTGATACTTGGTTACTATTTGGTGGTCCGCCGGGAGACGGACCACACCCCGAGTTCGCCTCTCGTAGCTCTCCCGTTATGAGAGGGATGTGCACACTAATGTTCCGGGAATCTCGCTGCGGTGAGATGGAATTTCGTTGCCTAGTGCTGCGGTATGGGATCAATATGTGGTTTTGCAAGTCAGGATGGTAGCCTGATGCTGCTGAGGTGACCGGTGCGGTGGGCCTCCGGTTTCCGATTTCTGCAGGTCAAGGGTGGTAACCTGATGCTGCTGAGGTTACCGCTGCGGTGGGCTTCTGGTTTCTGTTACTTGGATCGTTACTTTATTGTCTTGTACATTGATCGCCTTATTTTGTTACTGACCCCGTTTAATGTTTTCAAAACTGTTGTGATAATTTGGGGAATGGTGAGCAGGTGACCAGCAGGTAATTTGTTGAGCTTGCGTTGGGGAACTTGAGAGGATCGCCGCTGATGAGTCATAGCTTCCGCAGTCATTAGTTGTCATAAACATTTACTTTATTTTGATTAGTTCGGATTATTATTTATTACGGTGTGTCGTAAGTATTTTAGAATAATGTAACTTTGGTTAAACTATCGATTAATAAGTATTGTTCTATTATGGTCTATTTGATATGTACTACCTCGGGTAACCGAGATGGTAGCATCCTAATATACTAAGGAGGTCTTGTAAGGCTTTTTTGTAGATTGCGGTGTTATAGTCAGTGTTAAGTTCAACTTGTTTCAAGCGAGTATACAGGTGAAGTTTAAGGCCCAACCTACTGTGTTGTCAAGAATTGTCGCAAGTTTGGGGCCGCATGCTTCGCACGTTGGTGAGAGTTCGCCAGAAATTAGGACATGGATGCACGTGGTTGATGATTGACTTAGGGAGCTTGAGCGCAGTGTGGTCCTTGTTTGCGACGAAGTGTTCCGCCAAGGTCGCAGGTTAGATAATCATGTCAGGCAAGGTGGAGCTCTTTATAGAGATGGACGCGGTATTCGTGAAAACGTGCCTACGATTTTGGAGGCCACGAAAGCCTTGTCATTAAAGGTTTTGAATTTCGATACTTGACTTACAGCTTAGGCCAACCATGTTCGCTCATGTTTTGATCGTCTTTCCTCCTTGGTGTACAATACTCGTCCCGACTATGTCGACCCCAACATTATTTGCCAAACCCCGCCCTTAAACCCTTCCTTGCCTTACCTTATTTTGCCTCACTTGAACTTTATTTTCACTATCTTTTATTCGGCCAAGTGGCGTTTAGACAATATTTTGCTTGATTTGTATTAAACACATTTTATTATGCTTGTTTGACTTGGATTATCTTGTTTAAAATTTATGTTTTGCGTTTCTATTTCTTTCCTCGGTTAGTATTATTCTAGTTGTTTCATATTCTTGTTCTCGTCTTTTGGATAATGTTAAGAGGGGAAATAAATGACCTTGATTTAAGTATTTACCAAAGCTTGCTTCTTGTCAAGACCTTTAGTCTCTAAAGGTCCTTAAGTGCTTATACTTTGACTTTGAATATCTTGACCTTGCGTTCAACCCACTATGATTTTTATAGTATTATGTTGAGGGGGAACTTACCTTAGTAACAAATCATAAGAGACTTGTCATTATAAAAAAAAAGGGGGGGGAATTTGTTGAGCCATATAGTTATATGATTATGTTTTGATAATGACAAGTATGTTTGTATAACGTACATGCTTGTGCTTGTAACTATTTGTTTAGTCGTGGGTCGATTAAGCAGTGTTTGACACTTAAAGTTGTAACTAGTTGAGCTATAACCTTGATGATTTGTGAAACAAAGGTGAAGCAAAATTATAGGTCATTGTACTATAAGTCTATATCTTTGGAACTGTTGAAATAGAGTTATAGTTGTTTCTACTCTAACTTCGGTGATTGTCAAGCTCAAAAACAAAGACAAAGACTTGAAGAAGCTTGTGGAGCTCAAGATGAAGAGCTCATGATTTGAATGAAGTGATGATCAACATACCAAAAATCTCCAAGAAGATTTTGTAGTATAGGTCGTCGTTCAATAACGGTAATTTCAATAGTAATTTTGGAAAGTAGACTTATAATTATTTTAACTATAACCTTACTTGCATGGTTCAAAGTTATAGGTGAAGTTACTATAACTTTGGAGCTGCGAGGTACAGTGCAACGGATTTAGTTTTTCAAAACGGTTTTTGGAATAGAGTTTTAAAATTATCTTTTTAAAGTAAAATATTTATAGTAGATTAAGGTTTAAATTTACTCCGTTTGAATATTATTACGATTTCCCTATTGATTAATAAAACAACTTATGAGTTATCATGTTATCTAGGGTTTTCATACACGTTCAAACCTAAACCATAATCTATCTTACTTGAGTCGTTGATGGACCATGGTTTCACGCTGTAACAACCCAAATTTTTAAAACAAAAGAAATACCTTAATAATAAATAATCCATCAGAGTACAAAGATGAATAGGGTCAAGGTAGTGGAAACATCTGACCAATCCAGATCGATACTCAAATTCAAAACTAAACTAATACATTATTAATATTCTCAAACACTACAACAAATCCCTTGTTTTCTCGACGCTTTAGGGTTGACACTTTACAAAAGTGTCGAACTTGTTTCTAGCTTTTATTTAATCTAGACACCTTTTAATGTCTAATAATGAAGAATATCTGAAAATCAATAAACCGTTCATTAAAAAATAATTCCCCAACTTATTTTAGTTTTGGCGGCTGAAAACCCGCCTAACCAAAATTTCACTTATCCCAAAAACGCATCTATCTTAATTTCTTATCATGAAAAAATAGGAAAACCCCCAAAATCCCTAATAACCTAGGTGACATTCTCTCCATCAGTTGTTCGTTTCTACTGCAAATATTTTACAATCAAATTCTAAAGAATCCAAAGGTATGTACTAGTAGACATGCAGTTTTTGATTCAATTCCGCACTTACCTGTTCTTCTATGGCGTATGTGTGTAAATACCATTATTTATTTCTTTATATCTGTGTGTTTCAGGACCCATTCAACGATTTTGGTAGCTGCTTCCCTCAAGGTCGTGATTTAGGCAACAATAAGATACTGATATTTCAAGTAAGAGTGTTTTCTTATTTGCTTTTACTTAATTGATAATTTTTGATTTATTTTCATGCTGAGTTAGATGAATGAATTGGCTTAAATCATAGTTTGTTGCTTAAAATTGGCTATAATAATAGGTTGTTGTTTAGATTTGCCAATCGTTTGGCATGTTTTGTTTCAAATTGATAATTTTTCTATTTAATTACAATTCTTGTGTGTTCTTGAATCGTTCCACATATTTGTTAGGTTTTGATTGTGAACTATGATATTGGTGAAATTTTCATTAGTTTTGTTTTTACAAATGATTCACAGATGACTTGTTTTCACGTAATCACGATGTTACGCCTATTTAAGGCTACTAGTGCGATGAGCGACAAACAATTGAGTTGTTATCACTTTATTAAATAGGCTACTAGTGCGATGAGTGACAAACAGTTGAGTTGTTATCACTTTATTACGCATTGAGTTTTTCCGCTCGGAAGATATATTGGGAAATCTCAAGGCTTATTGTTTGTCTAAGCTACACTCAGATAACTATTCTATGTTGCCCTGACCATAGAAAAGTAATATTAAAACTCCGTTCAAAACATGGTCTTGCAATTGGCCATCATTTTCGTATAAACACGTCTAAGATCTGCTGTACAACCTAAGTGTTTTTCAAATATTTGAGTGGGGAATATTGTTGTAGTAGCGTATATAGTTTGATACGCATAAAATTTAGTTGGCCCCTAAAAAGTCAAATGTTGATTTTAGTGACAAATATACTATTCTTGTTTAACAACAAAGATAATTGAGTTTTAGTAATTGAATATATAAAGTGAATTACGTACTCCCTCTGTCCCATTCATTTGTTGGCCTTTTTTATTCTTTGTGAGGAGTATTTTAATGAAAGGCAAACAAATGATTGGGACGGAGCGAGTATTAATTTGATAATCTAATTTCAATATCTTATATGAGAATCAAATTGATGGTATAAGTTATCGATGAGACAAGTTTTGATAATATCCACGTTCCACATATTCTATAATTTTTAAGGTTGTTTTGCCATTATCATATTATAGATATGCAACCAGATTTATATTCAATATTTCTTTATTAGGACTGATTGTTCGACAATGTTTGAAATTTTATCTAATTTGATTACTTTTTCAAATTTCTTTCAACGTGGTTTGCTCTTTTAGTGTAACTAAGCTGAGTCGCCTATTTCGAATACCTTCAATTGAAGTTTTAAATGTTTCTAACATAAATTATTAGAAGCAATTAACAAAAAAAAATTATATGATAAAAGTGCAAAGCGTGTGTCAAATATATTTGAGCAATAGTAGTATTAGCTTCCTTGGTAGTGTTATCGTAATTGTGTATCACACATACGTGTATCACAAATTCTCATTTCAGACAGGACGACCCGTCTTAAACTTAAGACGGGTCAAGCCCCTCTCACAAAGTGCAAGTGGGGGGACAAGTGGGGGAATATATTTGCCCCCACTTGTCCCCCCATTTGCACTTTATGAGAGGGACTTAACTCGTCTTAAGCTTAAGACGGGTCGCCCCGTCTTAAGGGAGAATTGTTATACTTGTATATGTTTTGTATGACTTTGTGAGTTAAGAAAATATTGCCATCGTGTAGCAATTATGTTTTTAAGGGATTCCCTTTAAGTTACATGCGTAAGTTTATGAAATAATAATTTAAGATATATGAGTAATTTGATTTCTTATGATGTGTAGAGATGAATACTAGTTGGATTAGTTTGCCAAATGAAGTAGAAGGACATATTTTGTTCAAAGGTTTCTATCAAAAATATACAAATTGGATTTGGCATGGTAAAGAGAATGTTCTTGATCATTTGCATGGAAGTAATGTACAAAATAGTGAGGGAACTTTAAAACGAAATGACGATATTAAAGGTCTACTCAATGCAGTATATGGGAGTAATGCTTCTGGAAGTAATGCTCCTAAGTATCATGAACATCTTAGTGATGATATTTCTATTGACTCACTTTTAAAAGAGGGTGATATGGCTATGGGGTGTAACCCTTGCTTTGAATCTGATAATGAGTTTGATCACGAAAGTTGTAATGCGTCAGATAACGAGTTTGATCACGAAAATTATAATGTGTTTGATGATGAGTGTAACCAACCTCCAGTATCCAACAATGGAGAAGAAGCAAAATACAAAAGATTGTTTGAAGCAGCAAATGAGGAACTTTATGAAGGGTGTCAATATTTTTCAAAATTGTCTTTCCTTTTGCACTTGTTTCATATTAAGTGTATGTTTCATTGGTCTAATGAGTTCTTTAACAAGTTGCTTGACCTTCTACTTGAGGCGTTCCCACAAGTTAAGGAGTTTTTGTCCTCTTATTATGAGGGTAAGAAGATAATAAATGATTTAGGCCTTGGATATGAAAAGATCCATGTTTGTCCAAAAAACTGCATGTTATATTGGGGGGGATCACTCTGAAAAACAGGAGTGTCATGTATGCCAGTCTTCTAGGTGGAAAAAAATCAAAGGTCAAGATGGAAAAAATAATGAAGAAGGTAAATGTTCTCGTAGTAAAGGTGAAGCAGCGAAAGTAATGAGGTATTTTCCTCTTATCCCTAGATTAGAAAGAATTTATATGTCACCTAAAACAGCCAAAGATATGAGATGGCACCATGATGTCCGTGTGAAAGATGGGGAGCTTAGACACCCTGCATATGCTATAGCTTTGGAACAATTTGACTCTCGTTATCCTCTTTTTGCTTCCGATCCTCGAAGTGTTAGGTTAGCTTTAACAACTGATGGTTTTAACCCTTATCGTTTGATGAATACCACATATAGCACATGACCAGTTATTTTGATACCATATAACTTGCCACCTTAGTTGTGCATGAAACCAGCTTCATTTTTGTTGTCTTGTATTATTCCTAGGAAATCTGGTCCAGGTATTGACATTTATGTGTTTTTGCAACCTTTGCTACGTGAGTTGAAGTTATTGAGGAGTGGTGTTGATGCTTTTGATGCCTATGAGGGGAAAAATTTTAAACTGCGAGCAGCTTTACATAGTACTATTAATGACTTTCCTGCATACGCAATGTTATATGGATGGAGTACTACCGGGTACAATGTTTGTCCTCGTTGTACTCATTCTACAAATTCTGGTAGATTTGGTGGTAAGATTTGTTTCATGAGACATAGGAGATGGTTACCTGATGATCATGATTACCGATCTCAAGGTAATTTTTTTTTATGGAACTATTGAGTATGACAACGCTTTCAAATCTACTAGTGGATCAGATGTATTAAGGCAACAAGAAGAAATTGAGTATACTTATGGGAAGGGAAAAAAACGCTCAAAGAGAAAAACATGAGCGAGAGAAGTTGGTTCGTTGATTAACATTGTCAGCGACAGTAACACTGAAGTTGGTGAAAATTTATGGAATAAGAAGAGTGTACTTTTTGAATTGCCTTACAGGGAGCACAATCCCTTGAGAAATAATTTAGATGTTATGCACATTGAAAAGAATGTATGTGACAATATATTAGGAACACTTTTGGATACAGATAACACTAGAGACAGTGCGAATGCGAGGGAAGGTCTTAAGAAGTTAGGTATACAAAAACATCTTTGGCTCCAAGATCGACCCAATCAAGAGCCGTACATGCCTCCATCTTCATGCTCCATGTCTAACGAGGACAAAGAGAGATTTTTGAAAGTCCTCCAAAAGATCCGAGTTCCTGATGGGTATGGCTCGAACATATCTAGATGCGTGAATATGAAAAAGCGAAAACTCATTAATCTTAAAAGTCATGACAATCATGTTCTAATGCAAGATATCTTCCTGTAGCTTTGAGAGCATCCAAGGCTACTAAATTTATTGATTTTCTAGGGGACTTGTCTTTCTTTTTCAAATATATATGCTCTCTAACTCTTGATCAGAATAAGTTAAATGTCCTCGAGTCGGATATTGCGCTTATACTTTGTCGTATGGAAATCGAGTTTCCACCCACGTTTTTCACTATCATGGTTCATCTATTAATTCACTTAGTGGAAGAGGCCAAATATGGAGGACCTGTTCGATATAGATGGATGTACCCAATTGAAAGGTAAATATTTCCAAATTTTAAAATGTAGTTGTTTCATTTTTTATATAAATTCATGTTAAAAATTACATTAAAGGTACCTTGCTCACCTCAAATCATACGTAAGGAATAAATCTCAACCTGAGGGGTCAATCGCGGAAGGGTTCGTGCTAGAGGAGACCATTACTTTTTGTTCGAGGTACTTAGAAGGAATTGAGACCATCTCTAATAGATCTAAGAAGAATGATGATGGTATTTCAAATATGTGTGGTTACTTGTACCAATTCAGTGGTCGAGTGATTGGTATGCCGGAAAGAGTACGATTGGATGATAAAAGTTCAAAACAGGCACATCGTTACATTTTACTTCATTCCGATGAAATGAAAGAGGTTATTGATCGAGTAAGTATACGTATGTGGTACTTTGTGAATTTTATTATCACTCATTTTCAGTAACCCCTAAATAGAATTTTTTTTATCTTTCATTATTTCTAGTGAGTTCCTTAATCAAAAACGCCGGGAGAACAACAATAAAGTTGCCTCAAGTAATGAAAATGAGTGGATTATTAATGAATTTGTAGATTGGCTTCAAGACCAGGTTCTTTTTCTTAAAGAATTTGTTTTTTTGAAATGTTGAAAATTACAGAATAATTTTTTATATAATTCTTTACTGTATAGGTTCATAACTTAGATGCAAGCACTCCAGAAGGATAACTAAGAAAGACTTTGGCGGGTGGTTTAAGTAATTACGGTAAAAGAATGACAGGGTTTATGATAAATGGGTATAGATTCCAGACAGCTGATCGTGAGAAAAATCGAAAAACCCAGAACTCTAGGATTATGGTCGAAGATGATGGACAAACATATTATGGAAAACTTAAGCAAATTTATGAGTTAGATTATTTTGGACAATATAAAGTCATAATGTTTCTTTGTGACTGGATAAACATACATAAAGGCATTAGGACATTTCAAGATGAGAGTGTTTGTGTGAACTTTTCTAAGTTGATGTATACAGGCCGAAATTTGTCAGATGATCCTTTTGTTTTCTCATCTCAAGCAAAACAAGTATTCTATATACAAGATGAGATGCAGAAAGGATGGTTCCATGTGATTAAGACTAAGCCTAGAGACGTGATTGAGACTGGGGAGATTGAGATTTTGTCTTGTTAGTTCTCGATAGTATTTCATTTTAGTAGTTTAAGTTGTATTCTTCCTATACCATTTGGATTTTAATTATTAATTTAGATTCTTTTTTAATGTTGCAAAATTTAGATACTTTTTTAAACATCGTTCTTTAATATTTGTTTCTTATAGCTGACAACATTCCATATTGTGATATCTTCAATTTGTTTTTGTAATAATAGGTATCTAATTTTTAAGGCTAATGAAATGAGTACTAATTATTTATTCTAGTTATATCTCAGGATAAGTTACCGAAGCAAACGAACAAGAGCACAAATGGAAGTCGTTGGATGTGATGAAGCACTATCACTTAAGAAGTCAACATTTTCTGAAGTTATGCCATCATCTACTTCTGATGCTAGCACTCTTAATGTTCAAAGATGGGGACCATTTTATCCGAATAAAAGCGAACCACCTCTTGCTTCGAGAGTCCAACAACCTTTTGCTTCGAAAGCCACACAATCTCAACCTCCTACTCTTTTTGGTGAAAATGTAAGTAATCATTAATCACACCTCAAAAGAGGTAACCTCTAATACAAATCAGTTTTGAGATATCTAAATATCTACCATACCACACAATACATCAACCAACTAACAAAACGAAAGCTTTAACTAAGGCATATACTTTTACAAAAATCAATATCACTTCTTTTAACTCCCTTCATCAGCATTCCAGTGAAATGAACTTTAAAATCCTGCTGCATCTGAGCAAACATAGCTTGAGGTCTAGTAACATAGCCTTCAGCATAGCAAATATTTCTGACCTGCCAAACATTATACATAACAGCATTCACAAGAGAGCAATACAATAACCTCCTGAATCCAGACAGTCTTCTAAGCCTCAGCATTTGATCAGCATAAACAGGTTGCACCATACTCAGCTTCAGCCAACCAAGAAGCATTTGCATACATCTCCTAACATAGTAACAGTCTTGAAAAAGATGTTGGTGAGATTAATTGTCATCCTCACAAATATAACAGGTTAGTCTTTGAGAAATACCAAACGTGCTCAGTCTATCTAAAGTCATCAGTCTCTCCTGTTTCAGCAGCCAAATAAAGAAAGCATGCTTAGGAATATTGTATCTATTCCAAGCTTCAGTGAACCACTGAACAGAAGCAGGAATAACAGAACCTACAAGCCACTCATACCCCCTAGCAATAGTATAATCATCATCAGTCCCCAACCATTGTTGATGTGCAAAGGCCACCTTAAATCTATTCTTAATCTCACAGATTTTCCTCCAAGCCCAAGAATAGTTATTAGAAGGTTCATATTCCAGCCAAGGTGTACCTTTCAGATAGATGTTGTCCACCCATTTAATCCACAGATGATCTTTCTTACTAACCAGCCACCAGACCAGCTTACCAATAGCAGCTACATTCCAGATGCAGCTATCAATCAGTCCCAGACCCCCATGCTTCTTACCCCTACAAAGCACATCCCAAGCCACAAGAGCTTTGGATGAAGACTCAGACCCACTCCACAAAAAACTCCTACATAAAGCTTTGATTCTATCCATAATTCCCATAGGTAGTACAAAGATTTGTGACCAATAATTATGAATAGTAGACAAAACTGCCTTAACCAACACAAGTCTGCCAGCATAAGAAATTTTTCTGCTATTCCACCCTCTAATTTTGGCCACCATTCTTTCCACCAGACCATGACAATCAACCTTAGTTAATCTTTTATGAGAAATAGCAACTCCAAGATATTTAAAAGGAAGATTACCTCTTTTAAACCCAGTATAATTCAGAATGACATCCACATTGTCAGAGCTAATGCCACTCAGCATAATTTCAGATTTCTCAGCACTAATGTGCAAACCAGAAGCTTCAAAAAAACAGGTAAAAGTTTCCTTAATAACCACAATAGAACTTAGATCCCCTTTACAGAACAAAAGAACATCATCAGCAAACATAAGATGACTCAGCTTAATCCTGCTACATAAAGGATGGAATCTAAACCTAGGCAAAGCAGTAGTTTTCTCCAACAGTCTACTAAGATACTCCATACATATAGTGAACAGGAGTGGAGAAATAGGGTCACCTTGTCTTAGACCTCTTTTACCAGGAAAAAAGCCATTAGGTGAACCATTGATCACAACAGAGTAGGTAGGAGAAGTCACACAGCACATAATCAAACCAATCAGCTTAGGGGGGAAGTTTAGAGAAAGCAACATATCTCCAATAAAGTCCCATTCAATAGAGTCATAAGCTTTCCTCAGATCAATCTTCATCAAACATCTAGGAGAAACACTTTTCCTAGTATACAATCTGACAATATCCTGACTTATTAGAATATTACCCATTATACTCCTACCCTTAATACAAGCAGCCTGATTTGGACTAATAACATTACCAAGACCAATAGAGACTCTCTCACAAAGGATTTTAGAAATGATCTTATAGAGTACATTACAACAAGCAATGGGTCTGAATTGAGTCACATTGATAGGCTGCTCAATTTTAGGAATAAGAACCAGATTGGTAGCATTAATTTGCTTAAGCAGCTTACCAGTGTGGAAAAAATCCTGAATAGCATGAGTAATTTCATCCTTCAACACCACCCAACCAGCTTTAAAGAAACAACTAGTATAGCCATCAGGACCAGGACTCTTGTCATTTGGAATAGAGAAACAACTAGTATAACCTCCTACTCTGAATGCCTAAAAACCTCCTCTTCCGAATGCCCACCAACCTCCTATTCTGAAAGCCGAACAACATCCTACTCAGAAATTCCGACAACCTTCAGCTATGAAAGACAAAAATACTCCAAAGTCCTCGGTTTCAAAGACCAAAATCAGAGAGACTTTCCAACCAAATTCATCTACGAAACTAGAAGTAGCACCAGCACAACCTTCAATGAAATTTGATGCCATATGGAAAAATCCACCAACTAACTAATCAAAGACGAAGCCTACTACGATGCTTCTCAAAACCACATCGTCTTTAGTGCCTTCATTCACTTATCGTCCTAAAAAGTCCACAAATCATGTACCTGCACCCAATACCTTTCCACACATCAGTAAGTCTAAGCCCACAATTGTGCAACCTCCGACTACTCATTACTCACAAGATACTCAACTGAAGTCCAAACTACAACCTGCAAAATCTGACATAATCCTTGATGACATTAAAGTATCTACAAAAGTTGATGATGCATTTGTAGAACCTCAAGAGGAATTTTTAAACACAGGAGATGGTGGACAACTTGGGTCAAATGGACAAAAAACATTCAGACCACGACGTCATAGTCGAGCTCTTGACTGGCCCGATAATGTGAAATTTGATGAAAAGGAAGAAGTTCTAACTATATGTAAGGAAGAGGTTCTAACATCAGTGGACTTATAACGCGAACAAATTTTTGTATTTCACATAACCCTGAAATTTTGCATGTGTTTTGGCAGATGTAGAAGGAAATTACCAAATGGTCAATGACTTGATTCAACCTCATGATGTTTGGCATTCTAATGGTCTGAGGTACTTTGTAACCTTTAATGAGTTCAATGAGTTCCATCAACCTCTTAGAAAAGGTGGACGTATTCTTGTAAGGTTTATCGGAGATGTTGCTAAGAACGAAAGGTTTTGTCCAATTAGAGAAACAAATTGGCATCATGTCAATGCGCAATTTAAAGTTGACATTATCAAGTTGATTCGGGTATGTTCTTTTGATATATAATCGAGTTTGATTTTTATTTTCTTAACTGTTCAAGTAGTATAGGCATAATTTTTCAATCCTCTTTATTCATTTGTTCCCTTTCTTATTCAAGGCCCATTTTGTTATTCCTGATGACGACCATTATGACCGAGGAATTCTGAAGCGAATAGGCAAAAGTGTAAGGCAGTATAGGCATTCCCTAAAGAAAACATTTTTTAATCCCGATATTAATAAGAAAGAAGAAGTCTATCAAGCTAGACCTAAAGGACATCCTCGTGACAGTTGGATTCATTTGGTCGACTATTGGTATTCGGGAAAGGGAGAGGTATGTCTTTAAATTAATTAGTGAAACATGGATTTTTCTCTAATTATGCATTAATAATGTCTATATTCTTCTTCTTTTTTTTGTAGAGATTTTATCAATGTAGAAAAGAAGCACGAGCATCACATAACCATGCTCATACAACTGGGTCTACCAGCTATGCTAATATACGTGATGATTTTGTATACATTCTACCATTTGTCTATGTTTATAAGTTTCATTAGAATTTCGTTTAAGATGATGGCGAACTAAGTTTTTTTGATGGCGATCAACAGGAAGAAAACAATAAAAGAAATTCAAGTGAATTAGAAATTTTTAAGCAAACTCATAAGAAGAAAGACGGAACCTTTGTGAAGGACACAATAACGGAAGATTTTCTGGTAAGAGACAAATACATGTTGGCTTTCTTATCTAATTTTACTACATGTCTTTATATTTTTTCCCTAAAGAAGACACTTTTATTTACCTTTGTTTCTAACTTAAGAAAGTAGTATATTTATTATAGGAGAGAGTATTGTGACTTTCAAGTATTTACAGTCTTCAACATTTTTAATTTGACCAGTGTTTTTGTACAGTCTGATTTGGAGGCTAATGCTTATACTGAATCTCTCTTCAATCCTGATAAGTCACAAGTACAAGAGGAGAAAGAAACTTTTAACAAGCTAATTTATGCAGAAGATGTCCCAAAACGTTATGTGAGTTATGGATTTGGTATGAAACAAAGTGACATATTTGGTGTGAGTGGTATATTAAGGAAAGAAGGATTTCACGAAACTGGAAAAAATAGTTTAGCCTTGCAGAATACAGAGAAGGGCATGGCTGACTTGACAGAGAAAAATAAACTGTTGATAAAACAAAATGAAGAGCTACATACCAAGTACAATTAAACTAACTCCCTGGTGAGAACAATGAGCGCACAATTTGGCCAAATTTTAGATGTTATGAGTACTAGAAAAGCACCCCCTGAATTTTTAGGTCTTGCAAAAACAGTTCTACAAATGGCTAATTCTGAGGTATGTTAATTTCACTACCTATTCTTATAATTTTCATAATTATTTTTGAAGAGTATTGTGACTTACTGTCTTTTATAACACGCAAATGTTGTTGGGAGTAAATTTTGTTGCTGATGTATGATATTTGGTCTAGAACTGAATGTTCAAATTTTATTGTAGAATATTTAGGGAAATAAGATACTATTGGCACTATCATAGGTTGGTTAAATAATGTATACATTCCAATGTTGGTCTCAAATTTTTTATATTGATAGATGAATATTGATTTTAATATAGAATTGATGAAATTAGTATTGATGATGCCACAAAAATATGGGGGATAAGTCACAGACATAAGCAAAGCCATGATAGAGTGATTAATGTTTTTTTAGGGAAGACAGAGCAATTTAATCTATATAATAAAATAATTTAGTATCAATTTATCATTGTTAATTTAATTCTTTGTTGCTGGTGGATTCGATACTTAAAAAAGATTTTCAATGTTTATTTACTTGTTTTATTTCCCCATGCAGATTCCAAAATCCTCAAATGATTCATTTAAAGCTGAATGACAAGATCCGACTTCATTATTCAATGCAACAAAAATAGTAGCAGTTTCATCTTCTACCTAGGATAGAATTTAAGTTTTGTAGAAACCCTTTTTCTTTGAAGACATTCTTGATGTATTTAAGATTATTGGTACTCTATATTCGGATCTTGTAATTCTTTAATAAAGACTTTTTCTAAGTTTATGTGGACTTGGTTCAAATTAATTATATATTAAAATATAATATTTGATTGTCAATATGCTAAAATTATTAATCTTGACTCCTTCACATGTCATGGTGCAATCTCATAAATTTTTCTTAGGTTAATTCTTGATGCTTTAAAATGATGAAATATGTCTCTCATTGTAATTTAAAGTTGGCGGCAAACAAGCTAATAATGACACAAAAAAAGCGTCAAAAGCTGCAAGCTGCGTCATAAGGTTGCGTCGATGGGTGTGACACAACGAAGCGTCAAGACATAATGTCTTGACGCAGAAATGCGTCAGTCTCACTGACATACAAAAGCGTCAAAAATTCCTGACGCCTCAAATTTCGACGCTTCGGAAAAGCGTCGAGAATAAAAATATCGACGCTTTTTGACATCAAAAATCAACCCAAAAAGCGTCGAGAAAACAAGGGATTTGTTGTAGTGAAACTAGATTAACTTCCTAAACAATTTATTTGCCTCGCCACAAGTCTCTCCACCCAAAGCATCCAGACAAGCAGCAACCACTTCAACCTGAGAATGGGGGTCGACAATCAGTCGGGAGTAACTAGGTGCTCTCGCAGTCATGTTTACAACAGGCTAAGCATAACAACAATCCATAATAGAAATAATTAGATCAATTGTAACATGAGAAATACCACAAGCAATTAATTGCAGTAACCAAGACAAACCTCGAACTCTGACACAACTGACATGACGACTCAACTCTAGATGAGCACAACATACCAAACAGGAGTAATACGAACCACAAACAAACCGAAGGCACGAAGCTAGCAATAAGCATAGCGAATAGAGCGAACACCCGTTAGAGCGTATAACGCACTGCCTCTAACTGCTACAGCGTATAACGCACTGCCTCTAACTGCTACAGCATATAACGCACTGCCTCTAGCTGATGGAGCGTATAACGCACTGCCTCCACGGTACTATGTATAGCGTATAACCACTGCCTATATGTCTAAGACCTGGCCAGACTCTCGATGCATTAACTGTACATCAAACGACACTCGGGGACCAGAGCGTATAACGAACTGCCTCTGATACCCCCCCGACCATAGACCATAAAACCCAATCCCCGAAGGGTAGCGTTAGTTCATTCCGATAATATATAACTGATACTATCGTCATCTATTCAACCAGCAACAAACAAAGGTACAGTATAACTGACTGCACAAACCAATGCGTGAACAACGTCACGACTCAACTCAGAAACAGTACTACTGACTGTCCAACAACGCGTGAACAACTTCACGACTCAACCAAGGAACAGTATAACTGACTGTCCATCAATATAGGAATAAGAATAACCAATACGTTATGCAAACATAGTGTCATAGTCCAACTGACTATAACACTACACATAAAAAAGCATAGATGACTAAGGTTATAGTATCTTGACCTATAACATTACACCTCAAAGGTCATGTTATATTTCGAGTTACCATAACACCAGACACAAAAGCATATAACATCCAATGTTATAACACCACCAACTATAACCTTCACTTAACCTTAGTGAAGCTATAGTAACTTCAACTATAAGCTTCACTCAACTTTAGGGAAGTTATAATAACTTCAGCTATAACCTTCCTTCAACTTTAGCGAAGTTATAGCACTTCCATTATAACCTTCACTCAACTTTAGTGAAGTTATAGCACTACAGCTATAAACTTAGTTAAGCGTGTCGGGTTATAGTATCACTAACCATACCCTTCGCTTAACTCAAGCAGAGTTATAGTACACCACCTATAACTTTATTTAAGCTTGTCAGATTATAGTATCGTCAACTATAACCTTCACTTAACTTCAGCAAAGCTATAGTACCATCTGCTATAACCTTCACTCAACTTTAGTGAAGTTATAGCACTTCAAGCTATAACCTTATACGTGTGAAGTTATAGTATCATCAACTATAACTCTCTTCCGTCACGGGTTAGTCCTCTATAACACCATTACCGAGGGGTCGACTCCATGGTACAAACCGACATGTCACCACAACGAGTCTTGTTATAGTACGCCGCAACATAAAGTCACTTTCAAAGTTATAGCTCAAATAGGTATAACTAGGGTAGGTTACATGCAAAGTTATAGTTTAATATGCTATAACCTTAATGATATAAACTAAAACCCTAATTCCTCAAACAACCAAAACCCTAGGTGATAAATCACCAAACCCTAGCCTCCCTCTCAAGAGAAGCCACGACCAACATAAAACCCTAGGCTGCCACCGTTGGTGCGCCTAGGCCGTTGCACACGGCACCAAAACAACGCCACTAGGGTTGTATCGCGCAACCCTAGATGACACAAATAATATTATACAAAAGAACATATAATAAATACAATTAAATGCATATAATATTAAACACAATACAATTAGATCATACATACACCATTATATCATGTAAATCATGCTTACGTTCTATAAACATAATTAAAGAACAAAACCTAGTTACCTTTATTACGCAATAAAGACCGCAAATTAATCTTTATCTTCATAAAACCGCCATAAATAAATTCCTACACGAATCCTCCTCTAAAACGCCCAAACAAAGACATCTTCTTCTTATTCTTCTTATTTACAATCAAATATATAAACCCTAAAGGTAGGTCTAAACCTCATACAATCGAGTCCCTTAAAAATATTACGAATAGAATATATTGTAGAAGTAAGAGCCAGGATTGTAAATATATAATTTATATTTGATTTGGATAAAGAAAGTTTCATAACAATGGAGTTAAAGGGAGAAGAATGAAAAGAGAGGAAGAAGATGGTCACGGCACACAAGACGCACGAACAAAAAGATTGAGCAACCTAGTTGTTAGGTTAGGGTTTCTTTTATAGATGATTAATAAGTGGGCTTTTGACTCATTAGCTCACAAGATGGAATATCCAATTACAAATCGGATTTAGAAGAATGAAAACGCTTGGAGAGTTTATATAGGAGAAGTAGCTATTAGATTTAAATAGTCAAATCGTGCACGGACATTTTAACCCATCCAATTAGGTAGTTAAAATGGGAAATAACAAAATAGAGATCGCAAGCGTTAAATACGCATTAAATGATTAAACTAGCAAAATAATTATATTAATAAATAAATTTCCGGATAAAATTTATTATAAAAACACGGGGTGTTACAACGTGATTAAGGATTACGCGCCGTGTCACTTGTGATTACCCTTTAGGTTCAATTAGGGTTTAAGTAAGATGTAAACCTAATATCTTTCTTGTCATACAAGAGAGACACATGGTTTACTAGGGTTTTGAATTTAACCTAATATCTTTCTTGTTGCTCAAAGGATGGCCCCGACTAAAAGTTAGGGTTTTTAGTTAAAACCTAGTTTGCTTTCTGCTATAAATACTCAAGTATTTCATGCATTTAAAACTACGCTTTTCATACTAGAATTCGTCTTTGCAAACGTGCTTAATATTTTAAAGTAAAATCTTTGTTTTGAAAAACCTTATTTTCGAAAAGCTGTGTTTCAACTCGCAAACTATTTTGAGAAAATCGTTATTGGATAATAGTGCTAGAATTGTTCTTATACGTTCAATTGTGTGAACACTAAAAACAATCAAAAACACTTTCTTATTAACGTAAGGTAGAATCGAGTATTTAACGGTACTCAAACCTTGAGTTACAACTAAAGTTGGTTGTAAGTTTGGGTTGATAATTTTGTAATACGTAGAAAGGTACTAAAATTTTTAATCGAGAAATAGTGAACGTAGGTTTCGAGTTGTGAAACTGAACCACTTCAAAACCCCTTGTGTCTTGCATCTTTCTTTGGCTCGTTATTTTTACACGCTACAAGTAATTATTTGGGTTGAATTTAATCAATAAATTCACACCACTTATTACCATCATACGCTTATACGGACAATCAAAAAGTATGCATACTTTATTATTTAGGATTAATTGATAACAATACTCTAAACTATGAGTGTACCGCTTAAAATACTCTAAACTATAATTTAACTAAGAATATACCCAACAATGATACTTCTTCACTATGAATAGAATTGGACTTTTTTTAACCTGTTGTACCAGGTTAATTATACACGGGCCCACTACTATCTCCCTTATCATTCACCATCTTCTTCCTCCTCCATTACTTATTTTACTGCAAAAAAAAATATTCTTCTTTTGTTGTCCCCTTCAACCCAATATACAATGATCAAGAGATGGCAAAATTGATTTGGGAAAAATTGACCTTCACCATTAAAATACCACTTTGTCACCATCACTGGCCATTGCTACCGATTTCCATCATCGTCAATCACACCATGAGCAATTCACCATCACCTATCACCACCACTGCCACCCAAATCAGGAATCTTGACTCACAAACCTTTCATCCCATGAACATTTGACACAAATTCAACTAACCCAGAAGCCTGCTTTAACTTTGTCGGAAATACATTAGACTTAAAAGAAACTCCAAAATTGCTATTGTCCCCAAATTAATTAACTTATCCATCCTAATTGAAAATTTCCCCCAAATCAATTTAGGGATTGAGTATCAGAAACACGCACACACACCCACTGTTGTTGGTAGATGGCGATTGAAGGACGGCGACGACGGCGGTCTCAGTGATGACAAGCTCTAATCAGCCGTTCCCGCTGTCGTCGGAAAGAAAGCAAGGTGCGTGGTATGAAGAAGATTAAGTTTGCTTGGAGAATAAGGCGACGCTGAGCTCGATAATAATGGGTGTTGGTGGCTTTAATGGTGGTGCGAAGTAGAGGAAAAAAAAGGGAGGGACCGTGCATGTGATGGTGGTGGTCGGAAAACAAGAAATCTTCACAAAATAAAGAAGAAGAAGAAAAGAAGAATTGATCAAGTTGAAGTTGAAAGGAAGGATTGAGAAAATGACATATAAATAAAGGAAAAAAGCTTTAAAAACAAAGGTGACCTGTTTATCAGGTTACCGGTTACTCTAGTCTATTTAAAGTGAAGGTGTGTCATTGTTGGGTATATTCGTAGTTAAATCATAGTTTGGAGTATTTTAAGCGGTACAGCCATAGTTCAGAGTATTGTTATCAATTAATCCTATTATTTATACTCAATCCCTCCCCCCTGAGTATTTCGGATCAATAGGCTCTTCAGATATGTTTTAAGTTGTAATCGTGGCCTTACATGTGACTTGATCCAATGGTCCTTAATGAGGAGTGAGGACATAATATAGTTCGCATTAAACTATTAGTTCACACGAGATCTAGATTACCCACACACACACTCACGATGTATGGAATAACAAATAAGAAGCTATTGAGAAATTATCTTACACTATTTCTCTCACTCATACTACATTACTAATTTCTCTTCTCATATAGATTTATGCTATGAGTTAAGTTTTTCTAGGAATTTGTTGCCCGTGTCAACAAAACAATTTTACCGAATTCACGTGAATTGTTTACAGGAAAAAAATTCACATAAAATGATATTTTCTGCGTCGTTCCAATCCCCTTATACTAAAAGAATAAGAGCTCTCAAAAAATTTTCCTCCAAAAAACATCTTTTTAAATAAGGTAGCTAATAACAATTAAATACATTAACTAAATAAGGAAATTTATATCGATATTAATTTATTCCATTTAATCGTTATATTTTCAATAAAAATAATCTTTTCATCAAGTTATATTATTTCTACTAACTTCTAACCTATAATATTTTAATTAAACTATAAATAAAATTTTATTAATACTATTATTTGAGAATGACTTAACTCATACTACGTATAAAACAAAATTATAAACATTTTTTATTACTTTTGTGACAAAAAATTGAGAAAAAAATTTGAATTGGGATCACTAGCTTTGTGATATAAAAATATTTTTCTTAAAATACACTTCAACACGCTACTCAATTTTCCTAATTATTACTTTTCAGTTTCAACTTTGTAGGTTCAAAGACAAATGCAATGATAAGAAAAATGTACAACTAATGAGATCCCACTATTATCCAAATAATTTATTAGACATAAAATATTTCTATATGCCGTGCATTTATGCACGGAGTCTAAACTAGTTACTTGATCAACCAAATAATACCTTATTGTAGTTCTCATAACGTTAGTTGAAGAATAAAAAAATTAGCATGGTGTATTTTTTTCTCTTTCAAATTAAAGCATTTATTCTAAAGATGGTCCAAATTCATAAAAGATACTCTTTGCGGCTCAACACAGAAAATTTACACTTAATAACTTTAATTTATGAGAATTATTTTGATCACACGTAAACAATCTGTTGATTCATGGGAGGTACTTATAGCACGTGACAAATGGATGCCAATGACGCCGGCCTTCTCGCATTCAACCACGCTTAGCTCGAAACTAACAGGCTAGCTACAAAAGAAAAACACAAGAAGCACAAAAAAAAAAAAAGGTAAAGCGGTGAATTTCAAGGGTCCAAACATAGTGATATTCGAAAACGAAATATATACACTGATATAAATTATAAAGCTTAGCCACCAATTGTTCAAACTAATTATCATATAAGAAACAAGGCACAAGATATCTAAGCCTAGTCCCAAATACCAACTTCCATAAACCCATCTTCAGAAGCACACCCTCTAAACATAGCATTGGCATTGAACCCATAAGCCACTTCCCCTTTATCAGACACGGCTATTAGCCCTGCCTTACCTTCATCTAACCTTTCCTTAATTACAAAGTCCACCGCCTCCTGAAGTCCCAACCCTTTGTACTCCATCACAGCAGCCACATCCCTTGCCAGTGTCCCCCTTAAAATTGCCTCGCCTTCACCCGTGCATGATACTGCACACACCTTACATGCATACGTCCCGGCCCCTATGATGGGTGAATCCCCTATTCGGCCTGTCTTCTTGTTCATTAGACCCCCGGTTGATGTTGCGGCCGCACATTGCCCATCCCGGTCCACTACCACGCACCCCACCGTTTCTGGGGCGTACACGCTTATTGGTAGCCCGTTCATCGTGATTGGATTGTCTGCCTCTGCTGCACACGTCTCCGCTCCGACTGTCGGAACTCTATAATCAAACTGATGACAAAAATTGACCAACACATATATTAGTTGAGGAATTAGGACAATCAGCATGCTCAATAGTAACATATTGCATGATACTGACGTTATAAGAAAATCATGAATAGTGAATTAGTCATGGACTCCCAAATAAGTCCAAACCCATAATCAATTAGTTGGCAATCTAATCATTGGACAAGCATTTTCTTTGATAAAAATTCTAAAGCACGTTTATATCAAGGAGCCTATCATACGTTTCTGGTATGACAAAGATAAAGTCCCACTATTTTAGTGGTCGATCCCTACAATTACATGTGAGAGGGTGTCGCTGAGATTCAGCGACGCCTGGTGCCGTCATCTCATTTTTCATAATTATATAGATAATTACGAAGTAGAATATTAGGTAAGGAGTACTCCGTATAAGTGTATAACATACGTAATATTAACACGTACGTACCAGGATGGCGTTAGCTTCCTTAGCTAGCTTAAGCATTTCCACGTTATCTTCTGTGATGAAATACTCGTTTTGCATTAACTCTACACCCTGCATTACAATCACAACTCATTTTACACGGTCTATATCGCAAATTCGCAATTAATTATGTACTCGTTAATTTTGATATCTTTTCTATATGTTTTATGACTTGTGATTTATATATTATTGATGAATGAATTGATCTTTCTCTAAAACAAAGAAACAAAATATTAGGGAACTTTATCATAATCAAAACTAAATCAAAGTAATAGAAACATTGCTTAGCATGCACCAAATAAAATTTTATTATCAAAACTAAATCAAAGTAATAGAAACATTGCTTAGCATGCACCAAATAAAATTTTATTATGGAATAGATTACTATGGACTAAATACGCACAACACAACAGCACCACAACCTTACGTGTTCAATGTTCTAAAAAAAAGTTCTATATAAACCCTTTCACATGTAAAACCATTGGTAAATGATAATTATATTGCCAACTTAACTTGGGTTATTATTAAAATTAGTTATTAGGAGTATATATTTCAATTAATTTAGAATTTTTACAGTAATATTTTTGTAAATACACCTTACAAAAAT
>JAIUZE010019733.1:0-22127 GCA_022085475.1 Heliosperma pusillum
TTTTTCTTGACTTTTCCACTTACACATCTCATACTCCCTCATAACCTATTTTTCAGTCACAACTCAAACTTACTTCTTCTCTAAGAAAACCCCATAAAACCTTGCCTCCATTTTGATCCAAGCTTAGAATCGTCATATCTCGCTCATTTCTCGCTCAAATTCACGTAAGTTCGTCTTATTATTTCCCTCTTATCATCCTCTATCCGTATTGATATTAAAATCATCGTCTTTCTCGCTTTTCAAACTTTCCGTCTTTCTCAAGATGAATTTTATTCATCTTTTATGATCTATTTGTAGGTGGTGACCTCCAAGATACCGACAAAGACTATTTTCTAATTGAAGAGGAGCTTGACGAGTAGTGAAGACGCTTAAAGGTAACGGTGAAGGGTTACTCGATATCATTTACGTGTTTTATGTGTTTTCTATGTTAGAAATCGTATTTAGAATATGATTAGTAAGCTTAGGAATTGTGTTATTGTTGATGATTGTTGTTAGTTGATGATTGTTGATGATGGTTATCGATTATTGGTAGTTGATAGTAGTTATTTTTTATAATTGAAAATGGATAATTAAGTATAGTTGTTCTCGGGTTGATGTTGTCCCAGCCGGGTGCCCGGCCGCCGGCCCCATTGGCCGGCTGGGAACTCACTGCACCGACGCTTTTTCGTAAAATGATCATATCTCCTTCGTTACTTGCTTGTTATGGGCTTGTGACCTATCGTTGGAACCGTAAGAGGATAAGCTATCTTTTCAACTTGGAATTTCTGCATTTGAATATCTAGAACTCTATTTATGACCGTTTGAAGTAGACCCTTGTTTTAGTTAGTTTCCAAACTTGCTTTTTGTGTGTACAGGTGCTCCTGGCCGCGAGCCCAGCCGCCGGCCCCCTGACCGGCCTGGAACACAATGCTCTTTCCCTTATGATTTTTGTAATATGCATGATGCGCGAGCCGGGGTACCGGCCGCCGATCCACTGACCGGCCGGCAACGCGGCTGTATATTTTTCTTATAATTTCTAAAACGCATAATTTATAATAGTTCGCATGGTTCGTTTATTGTATAAATTTACGTAGTGACTTATAATATTAATGTTTTGAATATATGATATTTCATTCGCTTGTATCGCATGTTTTGTGACGGTTTTTGATATGTCCCACTTTGAGTCGGTTTTACCTTATGTATTTGATGTGAGCACTAATTGTTCAGTGTTTTGAACTCTCATTCCCCGGTCATACTTTATACCAGTTAGACTTAAATGTCGGAGCGGTGAAGTGTAACCGTGATGCCGTTGTGCATTTGTTTAGTGGGGATATGACGACGTTGTTAGGAGGCGAACGCAATGCGTTGATCGACCCGGCCGTCAAATGTTGTATCCTTGCGAGGTGGTGTCATTGCATGTAGCGTACTAGCTTGACTTTTGACTATAGATCTCTTTCTGCCTCTTTCGTGTGGTTTAGCCGAATTTGGGGTACTCGACGTCTTTGTATGATCGAGTCTTGGATGTGGAACGTCTTACTACATGTCGAATCGGAACATGGCTTATTCCGAGAGTCTGGCCATGTTTAGACTAGGACCGAGAGGATTAGAGTCTTGTGTGTACGAAACGTCTTATCGTACATGATTCCGGGAAACGTCTTATCCCATGAACTTGTTTGTCTAGGTCATGAGTATACGAAACGTTTTATCGTATACGGTTCCGGGAAATGTCTTATCACGTGAGCTTCCATTGGCTTGTCTTGCTATTGTACATGATGCTAGTGCGTGCCATTAACCGTGAGAGGATATGTTGTATATTTGTATGATTGGACGGTTGTTTGTAAGTTGAATTATATGTGAACGTTGAGTTGGACTCTTGCATGAAATAGATGATTGGCGTGGTTTATATGTCGAGTCTCTATCTTATCAAGTATATGCCGCTAACGGTGAGATGTAAGCCCTAGTAAGTATATAGTTGCCTAAGGGTGTTTTCCCCGAGTCTTTCTATAATATTATGGTTACGGTTTTGTACTTCATGTATCGATATTCTTACATATTAAATTGCCTATTTATCTTTCTCGTATTTCACATGTATATCTTTATATGCATGCTCTACTTTTGTGTTACCGTTTATGTACGTTTAATGTGATATGACTGGGAGAACCCGGAGTTACTCCCCACTGACTGTGGCGTTCATGTTTTTCATGGATAAACAGGTTGCTTGATTTGGATGGCTTTTTGCTTATGATATTTAGTGTTCTAGTGTGAGCTAGCGGGCGTTGACCCTGGAAGATTCACCTCTAGACGATTTTAGCTTGTTTGCTAAACACTTTTACTTTGTTAACATTTGGAGAGACTTCGTCTCTTGTTGTAGTTTATTTCGTACTTTAGTTTGTAATATTTGACACTCCTCGTATACTTCTTCTTGCATGTATAAAAGTCTTAAAATTTTCATATTTCCGCTATATAATTCACATGCTTGTATGTGTTATATTTCCGCATTCGCGAGGGTTGTCACACTAGATGCTTTTCATTACTTGCTTTATTGTTTTCATTTGTTTTTATTTTGTTTTCATTTATGCTTTATATTAGTTTAGATATCAAAATCCCAAAACCCAGATATTCGTTAGATAAAACCAAATTGCGAGACATTTCACATCTTATAGGAAACACCATCTCCCTGAGGATCGACCCCTACTTCCCTAATTACATTAATTTGTTATTAGCCTAGTCTGGGTAATTTATCTTTTTATTGGGCTTGCGACAGGCCCGATCAGTCAAGCCACTTTATGAGCTAATATCGTCTTCTAGGCGAATTCCTGTGTTCTAACCTGTTTTCTAGGGAAAGTGACGTTTCTACGCTCTTTTTCTATATTCCCGAGCATTTGCCTAGAACCCGACGATTTGAAGAAGCAAGCTTGACCAAGTAAAAGGCATTTCAAGAAGGTTTACTAATTCAAAAGAGAGAAAAAGCAAGGACGGTTTCGTAGTTGTCGGAAGATCAATCAGTTGGGCAGAAGAATTCATCGTCTTACATAAAACCCTATCAACAAACCCGATTGAGGAGGTCAAGGGGGATGTTGGAAGTCAAGTCAAAGCAAAGGGAGATGAAACGTTAGTCAAAAGGAACTGGATGACCACTTACCCGATCGGGTAAGTGTGTACCCGATCGGGTATCCCTGCTGATCCGCACAAAATGCTTCAATTTCCTATTTTTGTCCTATATGTTCAATGCTTGACCCCTTCCCCACGAAACCCTAATGCTATATAAAGAGAGCTCCAACCACTCTTCTCAACACACCTTTCTACAATCCTCTTTTCTTCTCTTCTTACATTTCTCCTTAGATTAGGAGGAGGGGGAACTAGCCTCCCTTCTCTCATTTTCTTCTTCTTTTCGTCTTTAGTTCTTAGTTTATTTCGGTCCTTTACATATCAAAACATTAGTTTAGATCAATTAGAATTTCAATCTTTGTAGTCTACTTTGTTGGGTACAAGTGTTGTAATTCAAGGAACGATTATTCTATGCGAGGGATTTCTATTATTGTTATCGCTTTCGTCATTGATCGTCACCTAGGTACTCCTACTTTATCCCTTGTTTTAATGTCCTTATTGTTTTCTATTTGATTGTTACTTTATATTCATGTTATCTTAGATTCATTTTTATATCGTTATAATTGTCATTTCGTTTCATTAGATTATCAATTAGCATCGTTATTATCGCCATATAAAGAGACAAAATCAAATAAACATGTCAATCCTAGTTTTCATTGTTAATATCATATTAGATTTAAATATTATCATGAGTGAGTAGTCACCTTTCTAGGGTGTAGGGTAGCCATGTTAGATTGATTAAAAGATAATCAATTGGATAAAAGAAATTGTGCTCTTAAAACGTTGTGTCTATGCATGTTTGGATTGTAACGATAGTTATCGATTTTTGGCCAAAATCATTTCACTAGTGTGGAATTCTTTTCCAAGGTAGATATACAGGAATTGAATAGACAAAGCATGACATGGTGGATTAAGACCTAGTAAATCGCACTAAAAGCCTGCTAGACCATCTGATCTATGATTGTAATGAACACATCATTCTTTCGAACTCACAATGAATTATTTGCATGTTCCAAATCCAATTTCATCAATATGTCAATCTACATGTGTGAACCTACTTCCCTAGATGTTTTTCATCACTTGCTTTATTGTTTTCATTTGTTTTTATTTTGTTTTCATTTATGTTTTATATTAGTTTAGATATCAAAATCCCAAAACCCAGATATTCGTTAGATAAAACTCAATTGCGAGACATTTCACATTCTATAGGAAACACCATCTCTCTGAGGATCGACCCCTACTTCCCTAATTACATTAATTTGTTATTAGCCTAGTCTGGGTAAATTATCTTTGTATCGGGCTTGCGACATGCCTGATCAGCCAACCATCACGCAATTGTACGGGGCCGAAACCTTAGATGTTATAAACACTAGGTGGCACAAACCCTAGGTGGGCTTATTAGGTCAACAAGAAAATGAGATAGAATGTATTTAAAACCCTAGGTAGCATGACAACTCATAAGTTGTATTACTAACCAATAGAATATCATAAATACTTTATCTATTTAAAAATATTTGAGAAATATAAAATGCTGTTTCTCTTTTGAAAAGATTTAAAATATATATTTCCAAAATCATGCATCAATTTCATCATTCAAAGTTATAGGTGAAATAGCTATAACTTTCAACTTAGTATGTAAAGTTATAAGTGAAATAGTTCTAACTTTACTACTTAAAAATCACTCTAATGGAATAGTTACCAGATAACGACCTATACTATCTAATCTTCACAAAGATATTCAGTATACGGATCATCTCTTCATCTTGATCGCAAAACCCTCCACCTTGAGTCTAGTGTTATTTGATGTAGATCTTGCTTGAAATTGTTTCTTCAATGTTATAACCAAAACAGCTATAACTTTGTATATGAATCTTCAAAGTTATACCTCAAGCTCCTATAACTTTGTCTCAATGAAATCTTCAAAGTTGAATTTTCTTAAGTTTAAACCTTGATCTCTTTACTTGTAATTGTTTTTAGCTATAATAAAATTTAAGCACACAATTACATGCATATGATATAACAATTAAATCATTACTTGTCAATTAACCAAATTGTCAAATATATACCTGTCATTATTAAAACTATATCCTAGGTCCAACAAACGGTTTAGGGTGTAAGCGTGCAACAAAATTTGATTGGCAAGTTCGTGATGAGGAACTTCGAAATACTTCGTACAAAATATTTTATGTTGCATCCTTTTGTATTTTTGTGCCGAACCGTTTGCTACAATGGCAAAGATAGCGTACCCCCATGCAGTACAAACTTTTTTTTCATGTTTTGGCGTTAATTATCAAAATCTATCTATCTAATTATCTACTCCCTCCGATCCAGGCTAAATATAACACTTACTATAAACAGATGAGTCACACCAAAGATAAGATACCTTATTTGACCCATAATATTATCAAATTATCCTTATACCCATTTCATTTTTACACAAAATGCCATTAGATGACCCACCTATAAACTCACAATTAAACCCACAATTACATGGTCCACCTACGTTTTTCCCTTTTTACCCCTCCTTTTTCTACCTTGTCTTAAATACTCCATTTTTCCCTATGATACATTTCGTGTGGACCGGAGGGAGTATATTAATAAATAAAGTTTGTTTCGAGAGATACTAGAGTCTTCAACTTTTGTGAACTACGCTTAATATTCTAAAAGTTTTAATGAAGATAGAATTTGAAACACCATCCTCTTATATGTTACATATGAATTTGATTACAAATATGTACTCCCTCTAACGCACAGTTTTGTTCACTTTTCTTTTTGTCAAAAAGTTAAAGAAATGGATGTAGACAATACAAAACAAACTATCCCACATATAATTAATTTTTGACCACATAACACTTACCAAATAAGGAAAGAATGAACAAAACCCGACTAGCATAAAAATCAGAATAGGGAACAATACGCCAACTAGGAGGGAATATTTAAGTTGTCCATAAACTAATATTTTATTAGAATAACAATAAGTAAACACAGTTATCTCCATGTGCATATATAATTCCATATACCTCATCGATTTTCATTTTTCAATACATATGATTCGTGTGCATATTTTTTATTTCTTTTCTTCTTATTTTTACATTCACTAATTAATACCATTTGGTTTTGTTTTGTAGGTACTATGTGAAATATGATGCACAGACTTGCAAACAATTGGGGTTTTATTTCTGACTCGCGGAAGCGTGTCAATACAACGACAGACAACAAAGTGTATGGAGACCGTCTCACACACACAACCACAAGAAAAAAGGGAGGACACTAACAAGGTAAGTAAAGTGCAAATAAAGTAGAACAATAGACACCCCAATTTTACGTGGAAAACACCTTCTCAAATAAGGAGAAAACCACGGCCTCTCGGCAAATCAACCCACTAGTAAGAGATACATTGTTCAAGTTTCCAACTAGACAACCAACACAAGCTCAAGAACGGTACACTATCAATGCAGATATAATACTAAATTGAAACTACCGTTGTCAATTTAGTAATCCCACCACCCCAAAGATCTAACAAATACATATCGAAGAGGACTCGGTACAACGTTACTCGAGGAGTGTTGATAAAGCTTCGACAGCCCTTACGCTAGACCGGTTTCGAGTAGATCGGAACAAATCACTGTATTGTATTTGTCACTCACTCACTTAAAACCTAGCTTTCTCTATTACTCTCAATCTTATAATTGTTGAACACTCTCTCTAATGTTCTCTAACTAATTCTTTGCTCGCTGGCTCTCGTCATAAAGTGCTCAATCTCTCATTTTTGGCTACTTACAAAAGCCAACTTGAGAGCCCACAAAAAAGACTGGCACACATGACCTTAAAAGGCCTTCAAGTCCAAGTCATTATATTGAGCAAATACTATAGCAAAAGACCAATTGGTAATTGGCATTTCAAAAGCATGTCATGAGTAAGACAAAAAACGTCCATCCCCTATTTTTGTATTTTTTCTCCTATCATATATAAAATACTAACTAAGCCTACTTACAAGTATTTATAAAACAGGGTCTTATGTATTTAGAGTTTGGGGAGAATTATCCCAACAAATTCCTCCCTCGACCCAAGTCTCCAAACACCTTTTCCTCCTCACAAAAGGAGAATCTCTTCTTCACATAAGTCCTCTTTATCTTCACACTATGTTCATCAACATAGCAAATGTTGTTCGCCGTCTGCCTCCCTTGAATGACCAAACTATTCCCACCATACACGTGACACCCTTTACTACTACCAATATATCGGTTCCCTTGAGATGTAAACACACCCAAAGAAACAATATTAGCACAAGACTTAGGTACATACCTCTCATTCTTGAAAGTTCTTATGGTGCCATTTTGAAGCTTCAAGTTCACATTCCTAACACCCTCAACCTTCAACTTAAGGCCATCACCAACTTTAATATACCCAAAATCACCACTAGTTTTCAAAGTGTCAAATGAAGCTTGGTCTCTACATACATTCTCGGATACAACACTCACTTTTCTTGACACTTTTGCATCTCATCATCTTGAGAAGTCAAGAGAAACTCATCATCAAAACAAAAACCACCAACAACCAAATTGGAAGAATCACTCCCATCATCCATCTTAGCCTTACCCTTCGTTTTTAGAAGAAATTTCAAGCTCTTTAAATCCTCCACCATCTTTGGAAAATTTCTTTAGATATACCCTTTCTCATGACAATAATAACACTCCACACTACTCTTATCTCGTGGCCTCGACTTCGACCTATCCCTTTAGCTATCACTTTTTGTGATCTTCTTACCCTCTCAAAACCACTCACAACTAGTGCCCTTTCACTTGATGACGAACCTCCATCAATTTGATCCATCATCCTCTCATTCTCTCTCACAATCGTTATCGCCTCATTCAAAGTTATCTTTTTCGTACCTACTCACAAAGTCATCACAACGGGTCTAAAGCTCCTTGGTAAAGAAGGCAATAACAAAAGAGTTTGCTCTTGATCTCAAATCTTCTCATCGGCACTAGCAAGTTGGCATAATAGTTTGTAGAAGGTGTTTATGTGGTCTTGCAATTAAACTTTTTATCATTCTCCTTCATCTTGAGTTGATACAATTCACACTTTCTGCATAGACGATTTGTAAGCGACTTGGATGCATACATGCCTTGTAGCTTCTCTAACAAGACCCTTGGATTCTTCTCACCCAAAAGATTATACGTAATCTCCGGTGCTACCGTTAGCCTAATCATGCTCACGGCTTTCTTCTTCTTTGACTCGCAATCAGAATTACTTATCCCCGAAGGCTTACTTTTTTCTAAGGCCTCATCAAGACTCGATTGAACTAGCAAGTCCTTAAAGGTACTCTTCCAAATTATAAAGTTCATTTTCCCATCAAACAACGGAATATGAAACTTGGAGTCCGCCATCTTACTTACTGATAAGGCGATATTTAGTAATATTTATAGCCCTTTTCTATATATTTTTACGGCCGTCTATCAAGTTATTTGAGGTACTTGTTATACATTTGCTAATTTGTTAATTTTACCACTTAAGTATTCTTTTAGCCGTAAACGAGTTAAACTATTCTTATTTCGGATCAACAGGTGATGACACATTTGAATTGAACGTTGAAGACGGACAAGTATAGCAAGATTTTGGGCGACGTACAATATGCGTCCAACAATGCAATTGAGAGCCCGATTCCAAAAGTTGGCAACTTCACGTGCAACAAGTGGGAGCCAAAACAAGACATAAAAGCCCAAGGATCAGGGCATGCACCCGTATGGTCAACACAAAGCAAGCAAGCACAATTAGAAGAAGAAACCAAGATAAATATAGAAAATAAAATAATGGAAAGCAAAATGGAAAATACGAGAAGCACAAGTCTCAGCTATGAAGACTCCAACTCCGTCTCAGTCCCAAACACTATCTTTTTCCCATATTTTATTCCAAAATCTATCTTATTCCTATCAAGATTGATACCGAGTCTTTCACTAATACTTCCTGATTAGAAGTATAAATACCCGTCTCTATATCAGAACTAGAAGGAGAGTGAATACCCATATCTTTTATAGAGAACGATGAGCGAAATGGGTCACGGTTCAATCATTTGGGTCACAAGTTGAAGATGAAGCAGTTTTCGGATGGTGTCTTAGTACACGTCCGAGAATGGGTGGATTCTGGTTCGATCGGAGGTGCGAAATCTGATGGTCGTGTTGCGAGTTCCGAGCAATAATATAAGTGTTTCTTACTTCTCTTTGTATCTATTCAATTATTGAATTTGTTGATTAATTTTAGTGTTAAACCGTTAGTGTTTATTAATCTTTAAGTTATTTGTATCCAATATTTTACTCGTTCTTAATTATAAGTTGCAATTCAGTTTATTAATTTGTTATCTTATTATGATTGGAAATGTATACTTTTGCTAATTATGTTATTCTAGCTTAGTTCGAGTCATATAATACGAGTAGCAACTACTTTGAGTTAATCTATGCGAATTGGGGTTAGTTTAGGTTAGCAGTAAAATTTCGGTAGTGACGACACTTAAAAAGGTTAATTGGGTTAATGATGTCTTCTTGGTTCAATAATGCTTCTAATCCGGTCTTTAGTAGGGTGCGACAAACTTACATTGGTCGGTTAGTTAAAAATCGGTCTAGGCTTAGTTCAGGTCGGTTGTTATCTAAGAGAAGAAAGGGAGTTCTTGTTATCTTGAGTTCCGCAGTTAATTTATAAACAACTGGAGATTTGACGTAAACAATAATCGGTTGACATGCTAAGATTACCAGTAGAATATGAGCTTAATGGGGTATTTGACTTCCCTTCTAATATTAGACATTCATATTTATTTACTTTAGTTCAATTAAATCACCAATGAAATCCCTCTTATCGTAAATATGTTAATAGACGTAAATAAAAGTATATATGTAAGTTAGTTGATAAATATTAGTAGATAGTTAATTAGTTTTTCCAGTCTCTCCGTGGGATCGACCCTACTTATCCTTTACTATGTTTATATTTTTGAGGTTAAAATAGGTATTATAAATTATTAATTTGTATACGCTAAACGACACGTATCATTTACACAATAAAAACAAGTTCTTCCCTAAATCAAAGTCTCCTCAATCTCCCAAGTATACCGATCTTTCAGCTCATATACTAGTTGTTGGCTTTTACTTTTAACTCACGGCGAAAGCGTGTCACTACAACGACAAACAACATAGTGTAGGGATACTGTCTCACACACACAACCACAACAATAAGAAGGACACCAACAAGGTAAGTAAAGTGCAAATAAAGTAGAACAATCAACACCACAAATTTACGTGGAAACCCCCTTCTTAAATAAGGAGAAAAACCACAGCCTCTCGGCAAATCTATCTACTAGTAAGAGATATATTGTTCAACTTTCCAACAACACAACCAATACAAGCTCAACAATGGTACGCTATCAAGGAGATATAATACTAAATTGAAATTACCCTTATTAATTTAGTACTCCCACCACACCAAAGATCTAAAAAATACCCAACAAAAAGGATGGGGTACATCGTTACCAAAGTAGTGTTCATGAAGCTTGAACCGCCCTTGAGCTAGAGTGGTTTCGAGTAGATTGGAACAAATCACCGTCTTATATTTGTCACTCACTCAAAACCTATCTTTCTCTCTTACTGTCTTTTTATGGTTGTTGAAAACTCTCTCTAATATTCTTACAAATAGTTTGAATATGATTTTCAGTGTCTCTAACTACTTATTTGCTCTTAGAATCTTGTCATATAGTGTTCAATCTCTCATTTTTGGCTACAAACAAAAGCCAGCTTAAGAGCCCCCAAAAAAGACTAGCACACATAACCTTACGACGCCCACTAGTCCAAGTCATTATATTGAGCAAAGACTATAGCAACAGACCAATTGGTAATTGACGTTCCAGAAGCATGTCATGACTAACACAAAAAATGTCCAATCCCTTTTTTGTGTTTTTCCTCCTATCATTTATAAAACACTAGCTACGCCTACTTACTAGTATTTACAAAATGAGGTTTTACGTATTTAGATTTTGGAGAGAATTATCCCAACAAATTCCTCCCTCGACCCAAATCTTCAAACACCTTTAGCTCCTCACAAAAGAAGAATCTTTTCTTTAAATCGGTCTCCTTTTTCTTCACAATATGTCCATCGACATAACAAATGTTGTTCGCCGTCTTCCTCCCTTGCATGACCAAACTACTTCCACGATACACCTTACACCACTTAGTCCGTGTTCTTTTGGACTTAATTTCATTTCTTATAAGTTCAGTTTAGCTCCATTAGTTTAGTTCAGTTCAGTTCAATTAAGCTCTATTAAGTTAGCTTAAGTTCAGTTCAGATCAACTCAATTCAATTCAATTTAATTCAGTTCAACATTATTAATTTTCGTATTCTTATCATTGTTATTATTATATTAATTAATTTATTATTTTTATTATTATTACTATATTAATAATTTTCTTAAAACATATTTTTTTAAAGGAGTTTTAAAAATTAACTTTTCTACTTTCTTTTTGTGAAAATGCATTTATATTACACTTATATTTTTATTATATGTATGGTTGGATGCTAGAACTCAATACTGGAGAGGTCTAATAACTAGTTCTGCCATTCTCAACGCCTGATTTGATTTGAATCTTATCTTTACTTTGGAATGTTATTGTTCTTGTGTGCACGACAAGAGCTATTTTATATCCAGAAAGAGACTGGCGCCTTCGAAAAATTTTCTCATACATTTTTGGAAAACTGTCTTGTTGAAATAACATTTCCTAGTAAGTGTTTTGGATGCCAAATTTAAGAAAACTAATTTCTGTCCTTCTAACTTTTGTATTCTGCTTTCAAGCTAGTAGGAGGAGTGATTGTAACACGCTCGATTTTATAATCACGGGTATTTAATAAAGTCGTTTAATTTATAAAATTTTATTTTACTTTTATCGGTTAAAATATTTTAAATCGATAATTTATATTTTTGTAGCTTTAAATAAATGTTTAATTGAATATAATTTAGCTGGGTAGGAACCGTCGCGTTTCAGTTCATTATAAGCCCATAATCGAACTCTAATTGAAAATTCAAGTGAGTAAAACCCCGCCTTGAATATTAAGCCTACTATTACTCACCTTCGAAAAACAAACCCACAAATCTCCACCTCCCTCCTAAAATTTCAGCACACTTCTTCTTCTTCTTTAACACCAAAAACATTAACTTCATAAACTTAAGAGGAATGTCATTTCTTCGTCTCTCAACGAAACTTGAAATTTTTTACATCAATCTTCTCCTCTCATTCTCCTCTTCCTTTTCATACCATAAAATATCCTTTTCTTTCAACTTTTTATAAAACCCATTTTTCTAGATTTAATATTAAGACGGACGTAATTTCTTCGTTTCTTAACGAAATTCAATTTCGTTTAGTGTTTCAGAATCCTATCACCGTCCTCCTTCTTTCTATCTATATAATAAATGTTTGAAAGTTTTAACATTCTTTTAAGACCAATTTTCCAGAAATTCAGTTTGAGTCTCTAATCATGTTATTTGTTGGTAAAGGGTGGATTTGAAGATTTAGGTAAAGGAAATCCGTTGGTATGGATAGTTTGCTTTAGGATAGATTATTTGGAGCGTTAGATGAGGTAACGTAGACGGGTTACTCGATGTCACATCTTATGTGTTTAAAATAGATTTTCACATAAACGATGATTTCTTTATGTTATACTAGCATGAATTTTTGACTAGTACTTATTTACTTGTTGGAATTCCTTTCATATGCTTAAACTTATGGGAATTCGTGTTAATGATGTTGAATCTATCTTATGTTTAAACTTATGTTTAAGGTCTCAAATGATAGGCTCATGATGCTTTAATGTTGTACATGATGATTTAATGCTTATATGTTGCAAAAATTGTTGTTTCATGATGGATTATGTTGGTATAGATAAATGGGTGTGAAGTTATTTGGATTAACCTTGAGTTTGTGTTGATTTTCGGACAAAAGGGGTTCTAGCAGGCCCATCGATTGCCGGCCTAGGGACCGGATGGGAACCGCCTGATTGTTGTGATGTTATTTTTGGCGAATTTGAGTAAAGAGAACCCTAGCCGGGTACCCGGCCGCCGGTGATGCAAGTGGCTGGGAGCCCATGTAGATTAAATGGATGTTGTTGTTTGTATAGGAACCCCTTCCGGTCCACCGGCCGCCGGTCACGCCCACCGGCTGGGAGTTCATGTCTGTTGCTAAATAGTTGTTGATGTTGGATGGTGCAAGTAGTTGTTGATGTTGGATGGTGCTCAGCCGGCCACCACGCTGCCTGTCTCTCTTACCGGTCGGGAACCCATGCTCCTTTACATGTAACGATTCATATGGTTTGTTTATCTTTTAAACTTACGTAACGACATTTAATATGCATGTTTAGACTTCGTAATATCTCACATGCCTTTCTCACATGTATAGTGACGGATTTAGTAGGTTTCCCTATTTGAGTCGGTTATGTCTTGAGTAATGGATTGAATCTTACCTATTAGATGTTTTGAATTCTCATTTCCCGGTTCCACCTCTATACTCATTAGACTTTATATCAGAGCGATGGGGGTAATCCTTGCATTTGTTAGTGGGGATATGACGATGTTGTTGGGAGGCAAACACAATGTGCTGATCGACCTGACCGTCAATAGTTATTTCCTTGCGAGGTAGTGTCATTTCATGTAGCGCACTAGCTTGTTTATTCCTGACCTTATCCCCATTTGGTTTAGCCGAAGTATGATGCTTGAACTCTTTCCGCCTCTTTCGTGCGGGTTTAGCCGAATATGGGGTACTCGCTTCCATGTGGCTTTAGCCGGAAGAATTGAGTCTTGGATGTGACGGTTTATAACATATCAAATCGGGAGGTTTATCCCGAGAGTCTGGTCAGGTTTAGACTAGGACCTCCATATTGTGCCGTTCTACCAAAGGGATTAGAGGCTTGAGTATACGACACGTTCATCGTATACGGTTCAGGGAAACGTTTATTCCGTGGACTAGTTCGTCTTGTCTTGAAAAGTACAGATGCTAGTGCGTGTCATTTGCCGTGAGAGTGTGTATGCTTATGTTTGATCGTATGATGGATTTCATACTTGATTGATTGGATGCCTTTGATTTGTTTGTATGTTGAGTCTCAAACCTTCTCAAGCATATGTCGCCAATGGTGAGATGCAAGCCCTTAGTGTACATGTGGTTGCCCAGGGGAGTCTTCCCCGAGTCGATGATGCATGATGATAACATGATTGATGGTTCATATGCTCATGTGATGTTATTATGAAATGTTTTATATATTTGGCGTGATTTGTATGTATGGATGATGATATATGCTTCTATATTTCTTTGTATGCGTTTGGATGTGACATTCGTGGGAGAACCCCGAGTTACTCCCCACTGACTGTGGCATTCATTTTTAATGAATGAACATGTTGCAGATTGGTGTTTTCAAGGGGTATTGACAAGTGAGCTAGCGAGTGTTGTGCTTATAGCGATTCACCATTAGCGTTGTAGTTTATAGTAGATTTATTATCGTACTTCTGTTCTTCAAGGGATCGGAATCTCATGCATTTATTTAAGTTGCATTTATTTAAGTACATTTTGTATAAAAGTTTAATTAAATTAAGTTTTGGTTTTTATAACAGAGTGACATTCGCGGTTTTGCTATTAAAGTTTTTAAGATTTCATGTTTTTCTGCTACAAACTATGTGTTTACTTTATTGTAAAATCGCGGGGTGTCACATAAACTCTGTAATCACTCGAAAAAAGCTACGTTTATTAATATAGATAGATATTTATTACTATAATTATTATTTATCATAATATTTATATTTCATAAAAAAATTTAATATTATATTATTACGATTAATTGAAATATTTATATTATTAATATTTATTATTACTATATTGTTATATTATATGTAATATTTTATTAATATATTTAATATTATGAATATTATCTATTAATATATTATGAATATTATTATATATATTATTATAATTATCTTAATTATTTATTACTATATTATAATATTACTAATAATGTTATTATTTATATTATATTAATATAATATTATTCTGATAATTAATATTATTATAATATTATAACATTTATATTATATTATTATAATATTATTACTAATGATTAATATTACAATTATAATAATAATATTAATTATCAATTATGTTGATTATTATTATTCTTTATAATATTATATTATTACATTATACATATCATAATACTTTTTAGTTACTATTGTTAATATATTTATTAATATATTATATTATTATAAATAATGGTGTCCTTTTTATTAATATTTTATTGTTACTATTATATTTATTATTATATTACTATTTTATATTATATTAATATAATAATAATAATATTATTATTTTTTAATATTATTATAAAATTTAATTATAACATTTATTATTATTATTATAATTATTATTATATTCTTTTTTTTTTGCATAAAAGTTATGTTCCTTATATTCATCCTTAAAGGACAAAAACAAGGATACAAGAGATCAAAGCAAAGACATATCCTCTAAAGCTTACAAATTAAGCCATATTTAATCTATGAACTATAACATCATAGTTCTTAGGTTGATTCTTGCTCAAAGTTTTAGTATAGACATCTTACTGAAGTTCTTGAAAATATGACAAGGAGTCCTTTCTATGCCTTTGAAAACTCTCAGATTTCTTTTAGTCCGGAGGTGAAACATAGTTGCAGCAATGCAACTTCTATACCAGTTTGTCTTCCCATGCCTTATTTGTCTTCTACGACTCACTACAACGATTTCTCGTGAAACTGACGGTTTTTCTGACGGAAAAAAAATTCCGTCAGTAATTTTTTATGACTGACGGACTACTGACGGAATATTGACGGAAAAATAAAACTGACGGATAATCCGTCAGTAACCGTCAGTATAAAATGGCGCGTTGACTAAGTCAAAGGCGGCAAAATTCACTTACGGGTACTGACGGAATTTCCGTCAGTATAAACTACTACTGACGGAAATTCCGTCAGTAATTTTCCATTATACTGACGGAATTTCCGTCAGTACATAATAATAATACAATCAAACAATAACATAGTCAAACATATTCCTGACGGAAATTCCGTCAGAAATTGCTTCGAAAACTCGGGAACCTGACGGAATTTCCGTCAGGAAACTTCTGTTTATGTTGAAATCGCACGAAGAACTCCGTCATTCTTCATTCATATTTTCCCCAAAACCTAACCCCCAAATCAATTAAATCCCCATTTCCGACCACCGGCTACCTTACTACCACCGTTTACCTTCCTCCGGCTACCACTTTCCGACCACCACATCCTTGGTAAGTTTAATTAACTATTTCATTCTGATTTCGTGCCAAGAAAGACTCCCGAACAGCCACCACTCGATCATGGCTCAAGTGACTCTAAAATTAAGCTAAATGACACCTAAAACCGGGCTAGGGATAGGACGGTCCCGGAAACCGCTTTGCACAACCAAGTGCAACCAAGACTCAACGAAACAACAACAAATTAAACTCGACACGAGTAGTTGTTCTTCTCATTTGAGGGGCTGTTTTGGAGGCTTTATTTTGTGGGTTTAATACAATGGGAGGTAGATGGATATGACTTAGAATAGATCACATAGCATGTCTAAGTCTAGGAGTAGTTTCGCCCAAGAACACGAAGCATGGACTCAACTCCGCTCCAATGGCTCGAGCCTTGGAGGTTCTCTCGCACTAAGCGAAGATGATAAATGCCCAAGCACAAAGCAAAGGACACACGGGTTTCAAAAACCTCATTTTTTTCATTTCATAAACTGAATATTACAAAGGCAAATGGCTCTTTATATAGAGCATTACAAGTTCAACAAATAAAAGCCTAAGATGCAATCTAGCCATTGATTTCTAAGTACTCTAATCTAATGGCTGATTTTCAATAAAGTAAGAGGACAAATACAATAAAAGGACTAATTTCTACTACTTGGTACATGAAATAGCTGTTTTCATGTCTTCTTTCGTGGCCCCATGGCTGCATTTGCAAAAGAATTCAGAAAAGAGGAGACAAGAGAAGACAAGGACAAGCTGTCGCTTTCCTTGTGTTCCTTCCACATGTGAGCTGTCTTTTATCAATTCAAAAGCTCTCCTTTTGCTGCCATATGATGCACACATACTTAGGATCATTTAGGGACCAATGTATATCCTTGGACGTGCCATTTAAACCAAGTAAACTGGATAGGAAGGCCCTTGATGCACACAAATGCAAAACAGACAACTGCACAACATTTTGGATTCTGGCCTGACTTGCAGGTCGAATATCTCATGACTTGGATGAGTTAGAACCCCTAAAATATCACATTTTAAAGCTAGAGATGTTAGCTTTCAGTTCAAAAAAGAAGCAACCCAAAATGATGAATGAAACTCTAGATATAGAGGTTTGAGTACTAGCAGGTCCCTTGACAACTGTGCAGCAGTATTCCAGACTCCAGAGGCATCTTGCACATGCTCTCAGTTTCTGCACAGGTAGAACTAGAAGACCCATGAGTAGCCAAATTGAAGCTATATGAGTTAGCTTCCTTCTCCATTTGGAATCATGCAAAAACAGGTCCTGTAACTTCAGTTATAAGCATTTGAGTAAGTGCAGGTCAGAAGTGAATGCACAGCAGTTTTCCTGTGCAGCAGCAGGAACTTCAAAAAATCATATCTCTTATCTCAGGTCGATTAAAAATACCCATGATGTCTCAAATGAAAGATAAGAATGTTATCTTTCATATACAAAAAGATTCAACCAAAACCATCCATCCAATATTGAGTTATTCACGTTTTAGTGCTGACAGGTCATTTCTGAAAAGCTGAGAAGCATCCATGCATGACAGTCTTTGAAGCCCTCGTGTGAAAAATCTACTAAATGAATGTTATGGACTCCAACTCCATATGAAAGAGGACTCTTTCAAAAACCCAAAAATATAAAGAACTCAAATTTTCACCATGTAAAACTCATGATATGAGCTATTGAAATTGACCCAATTCTGCAGAGATTTTCAAAACCATTTGAATTTATTTCGCTGCAAACTCCCTTTGTTCAAAAAAGTTTGTCCTTAAACTTTCGGGTTTAAAAACATGGTACCACAAAAGACGAATTCAAAAACGAGAACACCCATGGAACAAGTAGCGTAGATGTTAAAGAGGACAACAACAAGAGCCCATTCGATTCCAGCAATTAGCTAAGACCGAACCCCCTTGTTAGCCAACTCGAACCAAGCACACACAAGTGCTCGAATCAAAGCCAACACCCACAAACCAAGCAACGCACAGGCTTGTGGTGTCACACCCTAGACCAGCAACGAACCACCAATGCCCAAGACCGTCTTGGTTTAAGAAAACGCAAGAGCCTGGGCTCTGATACCATTTGCAATGAAACAAGACCCAAAGGGGCTGATTTCGTGCCAAGAAAGACTCCCGAACAGCCACCACTCGATCATGGCTCAAGTGACTCTAAAATTAAGCTAAATGACACCTAAAACCGGGCTAGGGATAGGACGGTCCCGGAAACCGCTTTGCACAACCAAGTTCAACCAAGACTCAACGAATCAACAACAAATTAAACTCGACAGGAGTAGTTGTTCTTCTCATTTGAGGGGCTGTTTTGGAGGGCTTATTTTGTGGGCTTAATACAATGGGAGGTAGATGGATATGACTTAGACTAGATCACATAGCATGTCTAAGTCTAGGAGTAGTTTCGCCCAAGAACACGAAGCATGGACTCAACTCCCCTCCAATGGCTCGAGCCTTGGAGGTTCTCTCGCACTAAGCGAAGATGATAAATGCCCAAGCACAAAGCAAAGGACACAAGGGTTTCAAAAACCTCATTTTTTTCATTTCATAAACTGAATATTACAAAGGCAAATGGCTCTTTATATAGAGCATTACAAGTTCAACAAATAAAAGCCTAAGATGCAATCTAGCCATTGATTTCTAAGTACTCTAATCTAATGGCTGATTTTCAATAAAGTAAGAGGACAAATACAATAAAAGGACTAATTTCTACTGCTTGGTACATGAAATAGCTGTTTTCATGTCTTCTTTCGTGGCCCCATGGCTAATGCAAAAGAATTCAGAAAAGAGGAGACAAGAGGAGACAAGGACAAGCTGTCGCTTTCCTTGTGTTCCTTCCACATGTGAGCTGTCTTTTATCAATTCAAAAGCTCTCCTTTTGCTGCCATATGATGCACACATACTTAGGATCATTTAGGGACCAATGTATATCCTTGGACGTGCCATTTAAACCAAGTAAACTGGATAGGAAGGCCCTTGATGCACACAAATGCAAAACAGACAACTGCACAACATTTTGGATTCTGGCCTGACTTGCAGGTCGAATATCTCATGACTTAGGATGAATTATGTTGGACCAATTCATAAGTTTTGATAATGACATGTGCTTATGTAATAATATGCTTTACTCGATATATCATATGCGTGTAATTGTGTGCTTTAGTCTTATTATAGCTAGCAACAATTATGAGAAGAAAGATCAAAGTTAGACATAACTTTGATAAAGTCTGTGAGACAAAGTTATAACAACTTCAGGAATAACTTTGGAAGTGAACTTGGAAGTTATAGCTTACTAGGCATAACTTTAATGAAAATCGCTTCAAACAAGATCTACATCAAACTACACAAGACTCGAGATGGAGGGTCTTTGTGATCAAGATGAAGAGATGATCCGTATACTGAAGATCTTTGTGAGGATTAGATAGTATAGGTCGTCATTCGGTAACTATTCCATTCGAGAGATTTTATGTTCAAAAGTTATAGCTTTAGCCTATGATTTTGAATGATAAAATATTGATGCATGATTTTGGAAATAAAATGTTTTTAAATGTTTTCAAAAGTGAAAGAGTTTTATTTTTATATTTATCAATTATTTTAATAGAGAATATATTTATGAGATTCTATTGGTTAGTAATACAACTTATGGGTTGTCATGCTATCTAGGGTTTCTAATATATTCTATCTCAATTTGTTGTTAACCTAATTAGCCCACCTAGTGTTTGAGCCATCTAGGGTTTCGTGAAACCTAGTATTGAGCCACCTAGGGTTGCGTGCCTCCTAGGGTTTCGTGAGCTAGAGGATTTCGGCCAACCTAGGTTGTTTCCTTAGTTTACCTAATCTAGGATTCTACTATATCTTTACAACAATATTTGGAGATATAAAGATAAATATATTTCTATAAGATAAACCAAATAATATTTTGAGATAAAGATATTTCTAAAAGATAAGCAAATATTATTTTATGATAAGATACGTATCTTTATTAAATATTATACTAGGGTTTTAGATCTACTATGATTCTTCTACTATAAATACTCCTTCACCTACACCAATATTTCAACAAGAGACGCATACACGAAACCCCATACATCAACGTCTCTTGTATCTTTACTTGTGTTGATTTCCACAAATCGTTTTAAAGCAAACTTTGAGCAAATATTATTAATTTTTAGATTTTGTTTTTAAAAGAGTCGAGCATCATTAGTATCAAGCGCTTGAAGTGAATACTTTATTGGATTAGTACATCATTATAAGCTTACAACTTTACGGGAATTTGCGTGAGTTATATTGTACTTGCTTATTAGCGTAAGATAGTATAGAGTATTTAGCGATACTCACCTTGAGTTATAATCATAGTGTTGATTATACGAGTGGGTTGGTAATTTTTGTAATCCGTAGAAAGGTACTAAAAATTATTAATCGAGAATAGTGGACGTAGTTTTCAACGTGTGAAACTGAACCACTTCAAAAATCGTGTGCCTCTCTCTTATCTCTTTACTTTTCGTTATTTCGTTATTTATGCTTACTTTGATTAATTGATTAGTTGATTTTAATTCATAAGATCAAATAATTAATTACATATCATATAAATCGAAAAAAGTGGGGCTAGTTTTTAATACTCAATTCACCCCCCCCCCCCCTCTTTCGTATTCGATCAATAGACTCTACAATTGGTATCAGAGCCTCGTGCTCTTGATTTCCTTACAGCAAGGAGTCTGATCCATTTATCTTTTTATTTTTATTTATTTTCCGCTGCATTTATTTTTATTTTAATGGATTCCAAACATCTGAAGTGTCCCGTATTCGATGGGAAGAACTACAGTTTATGGAAAAATGTGATGACCCATTTCATAAAGGGTAACGATTGGGAGTGTTGGCTAATCATTAAGAATGGTCCTAATAAGATCATGCTTGGAACGGCTACAGGCACTTCCATCGAAAAGAAAGAAGATGACTATGTTGAGGCAGATTATAAGAAAGCTGAGAAAAATTCAAAGGTTATTAGTCTGTTGCAAAACGGCATGACCCATACTGAATTTGATCGGTTCTCATCTAGTTCTACTGCCAAGGAAATATGGGATGGTCTTGAGTTAGCTTATGAGGGGACAACTGTTGTCAAAAAGCAACGCATAGCTCTACTTATGCGAAAATACGAATTGTTCTCTATGGAACACAATGAATCGCTTGACAGCATGTCCACTCGCTTCTCCAGTATCATTAACGAATTGAAAAATCTTGGAAAAACTTTTGACTCCGAGGAAATTGCCAGGAAGATCCTTAGAAGTCTATCTAAACGATGGAGACCTAAGGTGACGGTAATTGAGGAATGTAAAGACCTATCTGACTTATCTTATCAAGAGCTACTTGGAACCTTAATGGCTCACGAAATCACTCTTGATGAAGATGAGGCAAATGATAGTAATAGCAAGAAGGTGGCTTTACAAGCCGAATCTAGTGAAAGACTTGATTCGGATCTTGAAGATGAAACAGTGTTGTTTGCTAGACGTTTTAAGAAAAAGTTCTTTAATAAATCACAAGGGAAAACGTTTAACAATAACACCAACAAATCTTACAAGAAGCCAATTGAGTCAAAAGGGTCTCTTTCAAGTCGCGGTTGCTTCAAATGTGGGGATAATGATCACATGATCAAAGATTGCCCCACATGGAAGAAAATCAAAGACAAAAATCAACGAGACAAACCCAAGAAGGAATTCAAGCAA